>JAJJWW010011161.1:0-229139 GCA_023531295.1 Papaver armeniacum
ACAAGAGGAACCAAAGCGACTCACCGATCAAGTCCCGCTTCCTTCGCATCCTTAATCAAGACCGACCAGGCCTGTGGAAACGCCCGACAATGTGAAACTATCCTAGGAATATGTATTCACTCTAGCTTGGTCATTTCTGTATGTCACCATCTCATGCCTACCACACAATAATGTAACCATTATGTGCTAGGCATGGGACTTAATGTTGATGGTGGATTTTCGTTTAAGGTTAAATTTGTAAAAAACCTGAAAAAATCATGCGCTGACATCTTGAAAAGATAAAGCCGTTTATAAGGACGGATACTCACTTAATTCACCAAGAATGGAGCATGTAGCAACAATCCCATTCTGTGAATACATGAAATTCCTCCAGCCGGAGCATGCAAAGAACAATCCCTTCTCGTGAATTTCATATCGCCAGTATTTCCCCGTACTCATTATCAGTGTGGCATGATTTTTACCGAGTGTTACTCTCGCAGTAACACGAACCTCCAAGCACTATAATGAATCCATGTACGAAATACCCGCATGGCCGATTCTGTGTTATACTAGCCCGAGCCCTCTTCGGTGTGTTATACTAGCCCGATTGCCCCTCTCGGTGTGTTATACTAGCTCGATTGAGCATCCGGACTTTGACCGTATCGTCCGGATATGATTCGATCGCAGTCATCCAACTCCGCAAGCATGATTGATGACCACGATCAATTCCATCACCCCAAGCAGGTATGGAATACACACGCCTTAGCTCGCCAAATACGACTCCGATCGCAGCCATCCAACTCCGCAAGCATGATTGGATGACTACGCGAGATCAATTCCATCACCCCCAGCTGTGTATGGAATACACACGGCCTTAGCCTGCCAAATACGATACGATCGCTACCATCCAACTCGGCAAGCATGATTGGATGACTACAGATCAATTCCATCACCCCCAAGGTATGGAATACACACTATGCCACTAGCCTCAAATACGATCTGATCCCAACCATCCAACTCCGCAAGCATGATCGATGACCACGCATCAATTCCATCACCCCCAAGCAGGTATGGAATACACACGGCCCGACCCACATGGTCGACCATTGGCCTTTGCTTGCCAAGAAACCGTCCATACCAAGCATTATGGACGGAAAACCTAAATTAGGGTTTGCGGCGATATTACATGTGCCGCAAAACGGCCTCAACCATCCATCTTCGCAGGTATAGATGGAGGGTGTAGATGTAGACTCAAAGGGCCCTGAGCATGTCGACACAATCACCATGTGACCGCCTACACACTTGGCCAATCGGTCAAAGCCAACCGTGGTTGGTTACAACAAAAACCGTCCGCCCAAAAAGAGCATGGCCGCGGCTTTGAAAGCCAAAATTGGGTTTCAAGTCATCACGCGCGTCCATCTTCCTCCAGGATGAATGGAGGGTCACAGATTGATTAACTAAGGCCTGGTCATACCAAAGCATGACCACCGTGGGCCCATCTACCTCCTCTTGCGGTCGGCCAAGGCACATCATTCCCCGGCCAACCCAAAACGCACGCCCAAACTCGTGCGGTTACACTCCCAAATCCTAAACCGATCTCGACCGCTCAACTTCACCGGATGATTTGAATGGCTTAGATCACGTTTTCATGGGATAATCGGTATAAGTGTGAACACCAACCTACCACCTACACGGTAGTGTGATCGACCAAAACCAACCAATGTTGGTCGCCAAACGCGTGCCCAAACTAGGGAAATCACGCCGGTTTCAACTCCTTTGCGGCAAGGATTAAGCGCAAACCGATCTCGACCACTCCTCTTTACCGGTCAAATTGAGTGGCCTGTGATCGCGCTTTCATGAGGGAACGGAATACAAGCGCCTACACCATCATGCCGTCAACACGCATGTATGGTCGGTCCTCTCCAAAATCCTCCCCATGCTTGGTTTCGACCAAGTCAAGAGTGATGCTTGCACACCTCTTTAAAAACCCTAATTTCATCAATCTGGCCGCAGATGAGTGTCTCAAACATCATCTCATCCGTCCGACTCACCAAATTTTGGTTATACAACCCCGGTCGAGTTATTTGGTTAGTGAAAGGCCATTACACGTCACTTTACCACACCGTAATGCAAGATTCCCATAAAATACACACGATACCGCACAAATATCGACTTTTCGAATAACGCAGCTTATTCAATTCAGCATTACATGCTATCTTTCGTGGACCCACGATCCACATTCCGACATCAATCATGTCACAAACCTGGGGATACTTTTACGGGGTATTGGTCAGGCGGGTTTACGCGGCACGCGGTAACGCGCCATCACAAGAATGTGTTAGGGAGTCATGGACGGTTAGAGATGAACTGAGAAGTGGGTAAGACTGGTCGAGTGTTACGGCACACAACTCCACTACTCCATCATTCCACTACCTCCACTTCCCACGAAACGTGAATGAGGCTCAATGACTTGTATAAATAGGTTCTCCGCCCTATTTTCAAGACAAGACAACAACAACACAAGTTCAGACAAAAACCAAGTGTTAATACAACATCGTATTCAAACACTCGGAGCTCCGCTTGCATCAACCGTAAGCTTGCTCATCTTTCTGTTACAAGTCATAAGCAAGCCAACACCTTCGCAATCTCAACACCTTCTTCGCTTCCCTCCCTAAGATCAACCCCATCTCCTTCACTTTGTGACCGAAACAAGTCTGGAACGGCCATTTCTTGGTTTAGGCCGGACTTGCACAGATTGATCTCTCGAATCTACAAGCACTCACCGCGCAGTGCATTTGTTGAAGGTTTAAATTCATTCCTCATCACACCCCAAATTACCAAATTCGGCAGGAGTAATTTTCACCCATCAACACTTATATAGATAGAAAAAGAGAAGTAGAGTTGATTCATGCGGTAATAGTTAATGTTAAATATATTTTGTTACATGTCATTAAGTTTTTTTTTATCCGAGTATCATTTAGATGTTGGAGAAAATTGATAAATTAAAGAACAAAAAAACTTTTTATTGAACTAAGGTTGTGTTCGAGGTATATATTACTTTCTACATATTAAAAGAAAACTGAGATTTGTGGCCTCACTAAACAAAAACCGAAATGAGCAAGTGTTATGGAAGTGATGTCAACAGCTTATCTCAAGCATCCATGTGATTGTTTGCATGAAATAGCAAATGTGTATATTTCTCACATTTACTATACTTTTTGTTTACTTTGACTTAATCATAGTTTAACCTTATATTCAAATATTTGAAAGTATAATTTTGAAAAAACTCATCTACCCGACCAAAAGTTTTGATGGGTCAGTTGTACTTTGCTGCAGTGTCACATGCCCAATTCGCTCCTTTCATTTTCCTTGGGACACGGACTAAACAACCTTGCACACTTGAACCAAATCATGCATATGCCTTCACTTTTAAGGCCTTACATAACAAAAGTTTTTATTCTTTTCTCTCAAACTCTTTATGCCCCCATAAACATAAGATGTTTGGCATACATCAATGTACTTAAAAAACTTACAAGATCAAGAACATCACATACATAAAGATATAACGCACCACTAATCATGTTATTGAATTAAAGGAAGATTGCAAACCTCTTCCATCACATGGCTAATTAAACAAGCCACCACTCCCTTAGTGATGTCTTATCATCTCAAACATGAGATTACATTTCTGCTAACTCTCCTCCACTGATTTATAATGCTTATCCTAACATTTATATCTCAGTAACATGTCCAAAGCCGTAGATAACCGAATACACAAGCCTTGGACAACCAAGTATCCAAGGGGTAGTTTCCATAATCGCTTAAAGTTGAGCATAACTGACCAGCCTCATGTAAATTGTGCCAATTGATTCCATACTTGTCCAAGACCGTTGTAGACCCTTTAATATGGTTATCAACTCACTTTATAACCATTCCAACTTGTCTCTAAACTCTCGTATACAATAGGTGCATATTTCAACAATAATGTTAATTTTTTTTTCCTCTGATTAATGCAAGTCTAACTCATCATACAAAAAGTTTTTTTTTAAAATAGATGCGTTGATTATTTTTTTGTTACATTTTTCTAACGTGAGTACCAAAGGTTCAAAAAAACAAGGGGGATTTTGTGTTAACCCCTCAAAAAAGATAACTAATTTGCGAAACCCCCTTTTTAAATTAATAATTTGTAAAACCTCCTGTAACATGGATGTGCCGTGACAAGGCTGTTAAATCAGCACATGCAGTGCGTCCGTGTGTCACAATATAATAAATTTGTAAGAATCCAAACTACCCCTTACCCCAAATTGAAAACTGGACAAGTGTTGCTAAATTATACATTTCATCTTACGGTCACAAACAACTGGTACTGATGAACGGTGGTTAATACATCTAGCCTTCATGTAATACTATATGATTACACGTGCCCCTAACATAGCTCTTTCTCTCAGAGAACAATCCGCCATTACCAACAAACTTTCTGTTCTCTGAGCAAACCAAATATATCAAGAAATTTAATAAATAAATCTCTGCTTTATAGTTTGGCGATGGCGATGGCCGATGGTGACTGAGATACCATCACGCTTCTAAGGTTTCATTAATACTCAACCATTCATCATCACAATCATCATCACAAACAATTAATCAATACAAATCACTCCCGTAAAACCCAACTTTGAATATAGTGCTTAAGCTGTATATACATAACCCACAATAGTCATATGTTCATCATCCATCACCTTTCACTTTCTCTCCCTCTCCCTCTCTATACCCACAGATCCCCAATTTTTTCATGTCTTTATAATCTGAATTACCCCAATTATCACCAACAATCACAAATTTGTTAATGATCGGAGAAAAAAAAACAACTCATGAAAACAAAGTCCAAGCAGCAATTGAATTCTTTAAATAATCGAAATTACCCGAATGGTTGCAATCGATATGTAATTCCCCAATCTAACATCAACAGTCGAATTCAATTTTACAGATTTTTTGCAGGAAATTCTCCAGATCAATTTTGAATCTAGGGTCAAGTGAAATGAAATTTTGATTTTCTTTAAAATGATGAATGGAGATATTTTTTTCTCTAAGTGTGAGAGAAAAAAATAAATCAGTGGATGGAATTGGTGTTGGTTTACTTTCACTCGATCAAAACACAAAGCAGTCGACGTTGTGGAGGTGATGAAGTTATCGGCAGCGGAGTGTTCATAGTTTGTTTGTGCAGGGTATTTTTGGATTGCTCACAATAATCATTTTATTTTATAGGACACAAGCGCACTGCACGTGGTGACTTAACAGTGTAGTTACGGCACATCCATGTTACAGGAGGTTTTACAAATTATTAATTTAAAAAGGGGGTTTCGCAAATTAGTTATCTTTTTTGAGGGGGAAACACAAAATCCCCCAAAAAAACAATTTACTGGACATTTGATACGATTCGCTGGTTTTGAAAATTTTAAGCTAGCAACTTGCTTGTTTGGATCTGTCTCGTAACTTGAGTCTGATGTGATCTGAATTTAACTAAATTAATTCTTTTTATATTTTCCTATGTCTGAATCGCGGATGATTTGGAGTATACCAGTTTGTTAATTGGACGACTCATTTGGCACGTATCTGAATATATTTATAAGTTTTTCATAATTTTACTACCAAACAACCTGTATGTTCCTCAGAAACCTGTATGTTCCTCTATCCTCTATCCGTTAAGAAAAAAAAAAAAAAAAAAAAAAAAAAAAACCTTTATGCTCCCCAAAAGACAAAAAAAACTTAACTAGTGCCAAACAGATCAATTGATGTATGAGTCACATCCGATATTCTGAGTCAGATACCTCAAACTAAAAGGGTGCATCCAAATTTAATATCAAAACAAACACTACCTAGGATCGTTCTTTCATCCATCAGCCTTAAAAGACAACAAAAACTTATCCCTAGAATTAGATTATCCATTTTCTTGGAAATGTTATATAAAAATAGGGAAAGAAAATATTGAAGCCAAACATTTATGGAAAAATGAAAGACCGAAGGAACTAAAAAAAAACCAACATCAGTGAAAGATTTTACAATACCACATACTAAGATTAGTACCGGAGTTCATAAAAAAGAATACGATACTAAATTCACATAAAATAGAACAATTCTAACCACTGATTCATAACTCCGGAGATATTTAATTACGATAGTAATGTTAGCAATGTCCATCATTATAGGAATTTGTCTAGCAATGGTACCGGGTAGAGGTGTAAATTGGCCGTACAAAGACGAGCAGCAAGATTTCAAAGACAAAGACGCTAAAATTTGAGCACAGCCTTGAAGACAAAGACGTGACTTAGCCCAACACGGCACAACACGTTAGTTAAATGGGACGTGCTAGGTTTGACTAATTGACACAGTAGCACAACACAACACGCGGCACGGATAAGCACGTGGCCCAGCACAGCACGTTAAGAGAGCACGTCATAACATGTACAAATACACCATATAATAAGGCATAATACATCACATTTTTTGTATATTTCACAAAAGAGTCACTATTCTAGCTAGTTTTTAACATTTTATGTTGGCTTATTTATAACAACACATATAATACCTTAATATTTGGAAAATATATTTCAATATCGTTGTTATAATGTCGTCACCTGTATTTAACTAGAACTTTAATTTACATGATAATAATCCAATTTTATATTTGATGAGCTATTTCTTTTTATTGAATAAACTTGTTAATTTTACTTGAAATAATTTCAAATGATATGTTGTCTAATTAAATTCTTGTGATAATGTCCGACTTAATGTATACATTAAGTGATTTCAAATTGTTTATAGCACGCAGTTATACGTACAACACGACACGACACGCGTTTATTCGTGTCTTTTGTGCCGTGGACTGTGATGTGCCTAGCTTTTGACTAGTAAAGCACAAAGACGCACAACACGTTTAAATCATTGGCACAACACAAAGACGGCACATGGCACGTGAAGCACGCGACTTCGTGTGCTCAAGCACGTTTTACACCTCTAGTACAGGGTACCTTATTAAACACACTCTAGGAACACAAATGCAATGACAATTTTCCACCGAGGAAGGCTATTTAGATATTTACACCCTAGTAACAAAAACTGTTGTTTAGATATTTACACCCAGTAACGAAAACTGTGAATATTATCCTTTGGATATGACAACTCACAACTCACTGCACTAAAATCATAATTGAGCAATATGAATTTCCTTCCCTAATGGAAATTCCAAATCTTGGTATTTGGATCTCAACAATTCTATAAAAACCGATGAAAAAACAATGAAAAAAATCGACTCCTCACAAATATGTGCATTTCGCCCGTGGGCTCCGCCTCTAAAAAAAAATAAAGGGGGACTATATCCATTATGTCCGTCCCTGCTCGGTCCGTCCAGAATTTTGTTTGGATTTAACCCTTTCTTCCATAGATCACACTTATTGAACTTATTAATTTTAGTTACTATAAACAAGTATTTTTTTTTTTTTTTTTTTTTTTGAAGGGAAAAGGGGCTTAAAGCAAGCCCCAAAACTTTATTAAACTACCTCATTGAAATTGAGGTTTGAAGAGATACAACTAGGTGGTTCATTAGCATTCCACCTAAACATTACATCATCATGCATAGCAAACTGACATAAAGCATGAGCAACATAGTTTGCTGATTTTGGCACATGTTGAAACTTAATATCTACAAAAGAAGAAGAGTCATTGCGGATCTTCAAAATGACAGATCTTATACTCCATGGTATGTCCCGTATTTCCCAAGAATCGCCTTAGTGACCCCTTAGCATCACCTTCTATAATCACTTTGGGAAAAGCTAACCTCTTTGCCAACGACACACCCAGATTGCAGGCAATTGCTTCTGCGAGTAAAGAGGACGTAGCATCAAAAGTTTCAGTTTCACAGCCTAAGAAGCAACATGTACGATCTTGTGCTACTGCTCCTGCTGCTCCTTTATTAGGAACAAAGGCTGCATCGACATTAATCTTCACATAAGACTCTTCCGGAGGAACCCATTGTTGTGCTTTGAGGAGAAACAAGATCATTATTTTGACCATTATATGAGATAGACTCGCATAGGTCTAAATCTATCGAAGCCTTTTTTTCAATTAGGTTTGAAGAAAAGTTCGCACTCGAAAAAACCATATCATTCCTCATCTTCCATAAATTCCATAGGACACAAACCCTATATGTAAAATCTGGTATTGATAAAGATTGTATCCAAAGTTTGAGGATCTCAAAAGGATTTCCATTTACTTCACCAGAAACATTACATAAATCAGCCGAAGCAAATACCATTTTTGTCATTTGACAATCAAAAAGAAGATGGAAGATTGTTTCGCTTCTTGATTACAAAATGTGCAGGCAACATCTCGATTTATACTTCCTTTTGCAGATTTTGTTTAACTGCAATTCCATTATTTAAAATTCTCCATACAAAAATCGTGATTTTTGGTAATATTAGGATAATCCACTCATAATTTCTTCCATGGGAATTGAGAATATGAAGATGAAACTGGGATATTTTGAGAAAGAAGATGATAACATGAATTTGCTGAGAATTTACCTGATGGAGAGCAAGACCATGTGAGAATATCTTCATCGTGTGGACTTAAGACAATTGCGTGGGATCTTTTGAACAATGTCCTGGGAAAAATAGATTCTATCAAATTGAAATCCCATGTGTTTGTATCTTGCACAATAAGATCCGAAACTCTTTGTAAGTTTGAAGGAGATAGGATATTTCTAGGAATAAGATTTCCCAGAAGATTTGGTATCCAAGGATCATCCCAAATCCTAACTTTCCTTCCATTTGAGATTTGCCAATATCCTACCTTCCTGAATCGGTCTAACTTCTAGCATACTATTCCAAACGGCAGAGTTTTTAGGATCTGCATTAACCGTCCAAAAACTTTCATCCTTTAAATATTTTGCTGAAAGTAACTGAACCCACACTGCCTCTTCATTCTCCAGGAATCGCCAAACCAGTTTACATATTAAAGATTTATTGATTAGTTCAAAGATTGCGAATACCCAAACCTCCAAATTCTTTTAGCAAGTTCGCCTTTTTTCCCATTTGAAGAAATGCATTTTCTTTATCTCGACGAATACCCCACCAAAAACTCCTTATTACTTTGTCTATATGATTTGTAACTCCTTTTGGTAATAAGCAGATTCCCATAAAGAACACTGGAATTGAAGTTAGAGTAGACTTGCATAGAACTGTTCTTCCAGCATGATTAGAGAAGTGTTGTCTCCAACCAGAATATCTAGAATTTACCTTATCTGTCAAAAAATTGAAACTTGATATTCTATAATCAAACTTCAAAGGATAAATACCCAAATATTTATCTTCAACATCCATTTCCTTAACTCCAAGATCCTGTATTGATGTCTGTTTTCTCACATCTGAAACTCCTCTACTAAAATGTATAGAAAATTTATTATAATTGATCCTCTGGCCTGATAAAGAAGCATAATCCTCTAGAATTTTCTTTAGGTTATTAACATTAACCCTTGAATGTTCACCAAAGAAAAGCAGATCATCTGCAAACATTAAATGGCTTATGTTTGGAGCCCATCTATTTAACTTGTAACCTTGAAATAAGCCATTTTGTTCATGCTGATGCATAAGGATCGAGAGCCCCTGTGAGCAAATAATAAAGAGCGATGGAGAAAGAGGGCATCCTTGCCGAATCCCCCTGTCACCTTTGAAAAACCTTGCGGTGCACCATTCGCATTTATAGAGAAGCTTGTCAAGTAACACAGTCATTATAAGAGACTTGAAGCACCTTGAATCCCCATCATTTGTAGCATATCTTCTAAGAACTTCTAATTAACTCTATCGTATGCTTTCGCCATATCCACTTTTAATGCAAAATGACCATTAACAGCATAAGAATTATTCATAGAATGCATTAATTCTTTTGCTACAATGATATTATCCAGTATTTGTCTTCCTGGTACAAAAGCATTCTGAGACCAGCTTATGAATTCATCCAAGTATGGCCTGATCCTTAAAGATAAAAGTTTTGCTACAATCTTATACAAGACATTGCACAATGATATAGGCCTATAATCTGAAGCAGATTCTGGATTCTTCACTTTAGGTATCAAGGAGATATGGGTATGATTCAGAAGGTCTGGAAACACATGATACTGAAAAATATCTTTGATTAAATTCATAACATCATTACAAACGATTTGCCAACATTTCTTATAAAAAACTGGAGAAAACCCATCAGGACCTGGTGCTGTGTACGACCCCATTTGAACAATAACAGACCAAACTTCTTCTTGTGTTGGAATTCTAGTAATTTCATCATTATCAATATGAAGGGTAGGACTGAGACTTTGAAGATTAAAAAGCCTTGATTACCGGTTTCTTCCTTGGAATAGAGTTCGAAAAGTGTTGAACAAGAGTTGTAGAAATCTCGCCTGATCTGTTGTTATCCACGTACCATCATCCATCTTTAAATGGGATATATTATTCTTCCTTCTTCTACGTTGCACAGATAAATGGAAATGTCTAGTGTTCCCATCACCATCCTTAGCCCACAATTGCTTCATTCTTTGGTCCCAGTACGTAGCTTCCATGATTAGATAATCATTCAACTGCTCAGTGATCATCTTTCCCTGTTGAATCGTGAGAGGAGTTGGTCTTTTAGATTGTACTCTTAAAAGTTTTGCCTTAAGGAAACTAATCTTATGTTTAACACATCCAATTCTCTTTCGGCTCCATTCTGTAAGAAATCCACCCAGTTTCCTTAACTTTGATTGAATATCTTCATTAGGATTTTGAGACCAACAATCACCAACTTTTTCTAAAAATTCTGATGAGAAACAAGAAGCTTCGAATTTGTAATTTGGTGGAGCCCTTGGTAGATTTCTAGAGGTATTTAACAATATAGGAGCATGATCGCTTGAGAGTCTAGGTAGATGCAAAACAGCAGCAGAATGATAAGCCACGCACCACTCAGGATTTTCTAGAACACGATCCAAACCGCCGACGTATAAGACTTCCATAAACTCTTCCATTACCTGTGTATAAAGCAGACCCGAAACCCCAAGTCTAACAGATGATTTTGTTGAATGAAGTTATGAAAGTAAGAAATATTAGAATTAAGAACAGGTGATCCTCCAAATTTCTCTTCATTAGACACAATTGCATTGAAATCTCCAATGAATGCTTTACATCCCTGAAAGTTTTGCACATAACTGGTTAGAGACGACCAAAACCTTGCTCTCTGATTTGAAATATGAGGCCCATATATGCAGAAAAGATGCCAAGATTGACAGGGACCTTCACTATGAACCAGAGCATGAATTAGGTTTGAAGATTTAAAGATGTTGATTTCTTGTTTCCATAAAAGCCAGAGACCTCCACTTCTGCCAACCGAAGAAACAAAACAATGATTTTCAAATCCAAACTGATCAACTCTTTGAGATGAAACTTCTTCAGACATCTTAGTCTCAGATAAAAAAGCAATGGAAGGACTTGTTCCTCTGAGGAATGAATGTAAAGTTCGAGTTGTTGGGTTATTCCTCAAACCCCAACAATTCCAACTAAAGATTAACATTTATCATGCGGCATTTGAGGATTAGCCGCCTTACCATTTGCAGATGTGGATTTTGAAGAAAACTTTCTTTGTATTTTTGGTTTAGGAGAATTCCGTCTAATATATTCCTCATCCTGACTTCTCTTAGCATTCTGAGAACCACTGTTTTCTTCCATGAATGATGTAGAGGATTGTCCTTGAGAACCTTCTTGAATCGCCATTCATGATAATTAGAAATCCCTTTTGGTAACGGTTTAGCAACCACCTCTTCAATTTCACCAACTCATGATTCTTAGCATAGGTAACAATGGGATTAAGGCATAAAGGACTCTCAATGATTACTTGATCATGTTCTTGCAACTCAAATTGTTAGGTACACTAACATTCCCGGCCATATTAATTCCTTCCACATTATCACCATGCATAATCCGTTTCCCTATTCATCAATATGTTCATACGTGTTTCTTCAACCCGAAACTCCCTTTGAAGAAGAAGAAGATATTCCCTTGAAGAAGATGCCACTCCGAATTCGACTAGATTATTGTTGTTTGATCAACAATTTCATACCTAACACGACTTTGTGGTCTGGTATCCAAAAACAAAATTTGTTCTTTCAGACTGTTCCACCGATGAAAATACTTCCCTCCGCCGCATTGGGTTGGGAAGCGGAGAAATTGTTTTGTTGAAATCGAATATTCCCTCTTGTTTCCCTTAGGAGCTTCACCCACAATATAAATATCTTTGAATTCTGGTACCTCATTAACTTGGGCTTTTGCAGAAACATTAATTGATGGATGATATACCGGTTTTATCATATCCAATGCATGTTCATGAAGATATTCCGGATGGTTCTGAAAGATAAAATCCTTGTAACTACTCACTTTTGGACATGATCTCATCAGATGACCAATAATACCACAAAAAGACAATTTGGCAGCTTTCATACTTAATAGTAACAAAGATACTTGCGATTGTTTGGTAATGGGAAAGCAATTTTCCGAGGAAGGGATGTTGTATATCAATGTGAGTTTTAGTTCTTGCAAATTTCCCCATGTAGTTGTTTTTCATAAACCTCGGAATTGGTCGAGTTTCGCTAATTTGAGAGACAAATTCGTGTACAAACATTGCACTTAAATTTTCCACTGGAGGCCATGGATTTGTAGACCAAACTCCACCGTATTAAACTTATAGTCACACTAAGAACTTTCCCAAGACGCATTCTCTAAAGCATATAAATCCTCCTTGATTATCCATGGAATACCATCCATTATCATATCAGTATCAGCACGAGATTCAAATTTTATCAGAAAAGTGTCATCAGTGAAGGCTGATACGTAAAATGCATGGTTTGTTTTCCAGAATTTCTGAAGAATTTCTCTCACCGTGGTTATTTGAGGATTTGTGGTGATAATCTTAAGAACCAAATACATATGATGGTTTAGCTTGGATCCCGGGAAGTAGGTAGTGATATTGATTGTGGATGAAGATTTTTCTTGGGCAAGAAGATTTGCAAAATCCCGTAAGAGATCATTCTGCAAATGAGACTCAAAGTTTTCTTGGTTTGAAGACATGATTGACAAGAATAAAGTGTTCTGATTAAGAAACCACTTATGGCTTATAAAGAAAAAGTTCAACAAGAACTGATAAGGTTAGTTATATTGGCGGTTTTGATCAGTTATGGAAAATTTTTAGAATTTTCCAATTTTAGTTGTATAGGATTTTGGGGGAAACGATTAAGGAGAATCACCATCGATTCAAATGAGTGAATCAAGAATGTGATTTAACTTTGTTGAACCAGTGAGATTGTTATGGAGAAGATCAAGTAATGGGATGAAGATAACTGTTTTTAGATGAAGGTAACTATCTGCAGTATATGAAGATAACTGTTTTCTCGATGAAGATAACTAACTTTTCCAAATAAGGTTGCAGAGAGTGAAAATAAGTAAAAATCACACAAATATTGGTACTACGAAATCTTGGTATAACAACAAGTATCTCATTCATGCACTAATGTCATCTTTTTCATATGCCCCAGCCACATCATTGTTTTAACTAGAAAACTGAACAGAGCCACCGTGTTAGCATCCTAGTTAGCAATTCGGCGAATTTTTGCCGAATTATTCGTGAATATTCGCGAATTAACGGTTTCCCGAATAAACCTGCGTCCAAATGTGACCCCGAACCAAATTCGTGCTTTTTATGGGAAATCCGAATAATTCGCGGTTTTTATGTATTTCCGAATCATCCTGCAGTTCAGTTCGGTGTTGTTTCACCCAATTCTATGATTTAATAACTTTTTCAAAAAGATAGATTGAACCTGCGACCTAGTATCCAGGTAAGAGACAACTTGACCAACTGCGCTGGTCATGATTTGGTGATAAAACTGAATATATGTAACATATACAGCATATAAGCCACTGATAATGATACCCCACCACTATAAAATATTATTTTTTAACATTTAATATATGCCGAATTTTGTGTGCCGCATTTACATATGCAAAACGCATTAAACGCGAATTAATGAATAGCCGCATTTTTGCTGCACTCCGCATGTTTGACCGCATATTTAGCCGAATTTACATTTTACTTAACCGATTAATGCGCGTACTTTTGCCGGTCCGAACTTTTGGCGCATGCCGAATTGCTAACTAGGGTTAGCATAGACAAAACGATTAATTGTTCCTATCCGTCACATGATATATTGAGTTTTGGACCATAAAGTCCAATTCAAATCAAACTATACTTATTGTGGTTGAAATTAAGCAAAATAGGAGACGAACGGCTGTAAGTGGTTATTATTAATGGTTGATATTAATAATCTTGTAAATGCATCTCTTGTTTTTCAACTTACTAAATTCATCAGCCTTTCTAGATTAAAGTGTTGGGATGGTTTACCAAACCAAATAACATTACAAACTCCAGATGAACACTTACGTACGTATTTGCATATCCCAAATTTCACTCTCCCCAAGCATACGTGATGAACCCCAACTGATTGTCCAACCTTCATCCGATTTTTTCTTCTGGGTGATACATATTTCACCTCGTGCACGTTTGCACATCCAGTTATTTTAATACCTTATCCACTCTCTTTAGATATTTTGTTTTGCACACTTATTCACGATTTTTTCCTTTTTCCTAAAAGCAGTGGAATTTTCAACAGAATTTAATAATGTTAGTTTTAACGGTTGTTTTTGGCCTTTTGCTCGACTCATGCAAGTCTGGGACCGACTACCGGTGCCAATCACAATCATATATGTTGGGATGTTTGTTTGTATCTAACTCAATTTCTGACTCGTGACAAGTCGGATGCAATAACGTTTGTGTTTTAGTTTTTGTCTTAGCTGATTGGCCATCTGATTCAGACCTAATTTATTATTTATACTTGTTGATTCAGAGAACAAAATGTTCCTAATTTGTGAGACCAAATTGTTAACTCCAATATTTTTGAATTAATTGGGGCGTATTAAATTTTCATTCCCACACCACCAACACCACCAAATTACTATAGACACCCAAACTTCTAAAAAATACTAATTTACACCCACATTAATTCCTAAAACAATCTCATATAAATACTAATCCTTACCATTTTTAGTAAATTCAAAAACAAAAAATCCTAAACAAAAAATCTTTTATTTCCATCATAAACTTTCTGAATTCTCAAAACCCTAATAAAAAAAAAAAAAAATCATCCTCTTCTCCGACGATCTTCGATCCAACCAAGAAAAAGGTAAATCTCCATCAACCCATTCTATGATTTGCATTTCTTCATTGATTTACATGTTTAAATCTTCGATTTTCGAAAATCAAAATCTCGATTAACCTGAGACCGCTTTATATGATGATTAACATCAACCGATTCAGGGTTTTGGTTTCCGCCATGAAGAGCATGCACAGTAATCGGTTTATATGATGATTAACATCGACCGATTTTAGGGTTTGAAACAAAACATGAAAATACAACACCAGAATCGGTTTATAAGTGCTTTAAAATAATCCGATTCTAGGTACCTTTTTTTATAAAATTATGCGATCCCATAATCGGGTTTTATGTGCTTGTTAATTTACCGATTATGACTGTCTCTTCAGATTCCTTTTCATAATCGGGTTTTATATATGTATCACATAAACCGATTGTGAATGTTTGACAGTATGTTTTTGTAGTCAGAATCGGATTACATATGTTTCATTATGTACCGATTATTAACTAATTTTTTTTTTTTTTTGGTTTTATGTAGATATGGACTTCTCACACCTACGTACTCGAGAGCTCACATTGGAGGACATCCTTAGGAAGCCACAACGAGTGCCAGAAAGAAGCCTCTAAAAGTTTGCTTATGGGCGTGAGACCCATCTTGAACAAGCCCTAGCGTTAATTGACAAGCTTGCATTGGAAGAGCTTCGTGAGGTCATGAGGTTCGCTAGGATGAGGAGAAACATTATATCAGCTGAGAGGGATCGCCACCAAGAATTGGAAGGTATGTTTGAAGAAATGGCTGAATATATAGCCATGGATGATGCAGAAGCTGCTGCTCTTGATGATGCTGCTGCTGGTGGTGCTGCTGCTGCTCCTGATGCTGGTGCTGGTGGTGGTGCTGCTGCTCCTGATGATGTTGCTGCTGCAAATGCTCCTGGTGCTCCTTAAGTTTTTAAGTTTAACTTTTAAATATTAAAACTCTAAGTTTATAAGACTTGTGGTTGTTTTAAGTCTTTTGGGATGGTTTATGTTTGTATTTTGGATGATCTTTGTGTGGTTGATGTTTGTATTTTGGATGATCTGTGTTGAAATTAATGCATTTAATGTTTAAATTGATTCTAGCCTGACATGCCAACAATCTGTCTACTCGATATGTCAATATAAACCGATTGTGCAAGCAATTTTTATGGATGTTTTGTGGACGCCTTAATCTAGTCACATATTAAAATGTATAAAACCGATTTGTGTCGGTGAAAATTCAAAATTTAACATGTCTTTAATCGGTTTACGTTGGTCGTAATAACAACCGATTCCTTGTGGCATATCAACACAATCGGATTTTACAAATCTTCTAAAATACCGATTATAGCAAATTATTTTACGTTTTCCAAAGAAAAATAGTCGTTAGAGATTTTCTCTATAAATAGAGACCTCACCCTTGGACCCCATTTACCCCAAAATTGATCATTTTATTCCCCCTCACTCCATATACTCCACAACTACTCATTTCATACATATACATACAAGAAATGGCATCGTTTGACTCCGCGGAAGATTTGACAATCACCAAAGCATGGTATGGAAAATCGACTTAGACGTCAATCCTCCGAAAGGAGGATTCCACAACCTTTTGGGCTAGGGTACACAACAAATTTAGCCAAGAGTTTGGGAATCCTAATGCAAGAAGTGTTCAACAAGTCCATGATAGGCACCTAGTCATCGAAAATGCGATACTTGCTTTTTTAGCTCTCCAACCTTGGATTTTTAACATCGCCCTTCACCTTGTCCATTGCACAATTGTAAGTAATTTTGTGGTTTTTTTTACGTAACCCATGTTGTTTTATCTTCTAATGAAACACCACTAACAAATTTAAGTTTATTTTTGTGTTTTTGTAGCACGAAGTCGTGAAAGCACGCTACTTGGAGGAAATGGGGAAAGCATTCGCATTCGATGCAAGCTATCACTTCTTGGCAGAAAGAATCCCGGTGGATAACCCGGACTACTTGGATGCTGTATCGTCTTCAGAGGAGTAAGATTGATGGCTTTAGAAGTTTTTGTATAGGTTTTGTGGGTAGACCTCTATGTAAACCCTCACGAGACTATAACTCGTCCACTAGGGTCGCATAGGGGTTTAAAGGCTTGATGCATGTGCTAAATGCATCCTACGATAATAATGCAATGAATGAAAATTGGTAATGAAAAGAAAAAATCGGTTTATATATGTCATAAGTAAAATCCGATTACCAAAATCGGATTATAAACATGTCAACGTTAACCGATTATAGATGTCCTCTGCTAATTCGTAAACACCAATCCAGAATCGG
This sequence comes from Papaver armeniacum, assembly GCA_023531295.1. NCBI lineage: Eukaryota > Viridiplantae > Streptophyta > Magnoliopsida > Ranunculales > Papaveraceae > Papaver > Papaver armeniacum. The sequence goes on from JAJJWW010011161.1 coordinate 17,576, forward strand.
TTTACAAGTGAATGAACGTAAACCGATTCTGGGTACTGTTTACGGGAAAAAAAATGTTTGATGTTTTGATGAACTCTCTAACATTAGTGAATCTCACATCCAAAACAAAATTAACCCCTTATACGATTAATTAGTGCTAATTATTCAGGGGTAAAATAAGTAGTTAGGAATTATTTTGATAAGGGGTGGTGTGTAGGTGATTTCTAATGACCTTTTTTGTCATCTAGCTATAGGCCCCAATTAAGTGGTATAGGCCCCAATTTAGCCAGGTAGAAAAAATATACATATTTTTAATCGGAGTTGGTCTTTTTGGGTTTTACCAGACTGCAAAGACTCGATAATTAAAAATTGGAAATTTAAATTCAGAACGCGCGATTGAGGATACTTGAACTAATTGGGGGATATAAATTACTTCCCCAAACCAATAGAGTCCGTTAAGGAGTATTTTTTGGGGAAAAAATACTAAAATACCCTTCCCTCAAAATAAAAATAAAAAAACTTAAAACTTAAAATCAAAAAACAAAATCATATCCCCATTTCCATCTTCGCCTCTTATTAATCTCTTTCAGGGTTAGAGCTTTGAAACCTAAATATTCCCACTCCCTTTCAAATTCTAAATTTTCCCGCTCCCTTTCAAATTCTCTTTCCTTGATGCGTGTCGTAGGTGCAATCAAATTAATATCTTATTTCCACTCAATTAAAAATAATATAATGGAAGTCAAGTTCGTTCCCACGAAGAGCAGGGAGATTTAGTTGTCAAAAAGTGTCACAATGGGGGTTTGTTTTTGATTTAAAGTAAATAACAAAGCAATTGAAAGTAATAAAGTTTGCAAGCAATGGAGAGAAATATGATTAGGGAATCCTTCTTCGTTACTAAACCGTCATCAAGTTATTATATTCATCCATTAATACAATTAATCACAAATTATTACCAACCGTGGAATAACATCTAGCTCAGTGCTATCCCCTAAATTCCTTAAATCACTGGGTACGGAAGCTCTCCAATACCAGATTTTATTCTTCGAAACCACCTAGTAGTAGCTCACTCAAGGTGTAATTTTTCCGAATGCTTTATATTTTGTGAATTATAGATTGATCCTAGTAGTTAGACTCTTAGCTCAAGGTCCACTTTCTAGTGCTATTTATACACACAATCGCTATATAGAATCCCTCTGCAAGGTCTCGTGTTCTCTACTTTTGTATGAATTATTCGACTATTACTTATCTCCTAACTCAATACTAGCATTTGATTTAATCAACAAATTAATTCAGTTGGCCACCTAAACAATCTATCAGTCAATCATAAATATTTTAATTAGTATAAACAATCAATAATCATGTGAAGAACTTCAAAATAGATTTATATAATAACTCAAATCATGTCTAGAACTTAGAATTCATCCCCAATCACTAAGAAGTTTAGCTACTCATGGTACTAATAAAACCCATGGGTTTCATATGATAAAATAGAAAAGAAATAATTACGGTGATGGAAATAGCTCCAAACCCTAGCTTTTCTTCTCTTGAGTTCTCCTCTCCAATGGCTTGATAAAAGATTATCTGATTTAGAAGTTATAGAAACATCTCTTTTATAGGTGTCCCAATTGTAATTGTGCCCGTGCTCGAATCCCGTGCAAAGCAATTGCCAAAACTCGCCAAAATACCATGTTAAGAAACCTGGCCGTGTAAAGAAACTGCTGAAAAAATATGGGCATGCACGCAAATATCCAAGTCCAGCCCATTTTAGTTTATTTGGCTTGTCAGTCCGCTGGAGCTGACAGCCCATTCCCCTTATTCCTTCAGATTTCCCACGGATATATGAGTGTCCGTGAAAATTCCAAGTCCCTGGATTTTCACTTCTCGACCGTCCGACTCACTGACACTTCTCCCTCCGTGAGTTTTCAGTTTCCCTGGATTTCTATCTTTCCTCCGGCCACTCACGTATACCAGGCTATACGTGAAAACTAAAAGTTTCTGAGATTTTCTTATTTGCTCAACCTTCATCTCCACTGACAAAACTCTCACCATCATTGCCTTTATTCATCATCGATGATCTCAGGACTCCAGTCCACGGCCAAAACCATTAACGATGGCGAAATCCATCCAACCATTAACCTCCATAGCTCTCTTGTTTCCTCGAGCTCGACATTGCCCATCATACATGCTGCCAAACTCTGCCCGTCGTCTCTATCACTTCCAGCATCGTTCTCCATTACCAGCTCACTTCATTGATCGATAGTGGTTACAACTGAACTCCATGGCTTCATATAAACCCGAGCTTCATTCTTAAGCTCATTTCCCTCGTAAACTCGGACTCTCTACCCCAGACTTTCCACAACTTTCACTACCGTGTAACAGGAACTGCTCTTCTCGAGCTATTACCACAGCACAACCCATCTCCATTATTCCATCGTTAATCACTGCCAAGCTCGATCTCTCTTCTGTCGTTTCTACCAACAGACCATGTTCATTCTCTCGAGCTATTATCGCATCACAGCTGCAACCATCGAGCTGTTCCTTTCCATTACTAAACATCAATGATAGAGTCATCATCATCTTCTCGTCATTACTTAGCTTCATCAGCTTCACTCCCATTAATCATCGTGAACAGAAACCTTCCCTGAACTGTCGAGCTTTCTATCCATTGAACAACAACAGCTCAACTCCATCATGATCACTCTATGATCACCATCAACATCACAACTCTCCATTCTTCTCTTATCACCTCAGTTCCCTCATCACTGGATAGTTATATCGCAACCAGCAACTTATTTGAACTTCAGAAGCAAACATCCTCCATCTTATTTTGTCGCTGGCAGAAACGTTTCATCGAGTTCCACTCCTCCGTCGTCATTCCTTCAACCACATCACTGTCGAGCTCCATCGGTAATGGCAGCAGCACCTTGATCTTCTCCCTGAACTGTTTGCATGCTCGTTCCATGTCAGCATAAACTCCTTCGATGGCAGTTGCAACCACCGTCTTCTCTGCCTCCATCACTCTTCAGGCTCATGTCTTCAATCGGATTCTCGCCTGGGAATTTTAACCCAAAACCGTAACTCGTGTGAACTGAGAAGATGATGACAGCCCGTAGCAAATTATCCGGGTGCCTTTAGTGATCCTCCTTATCCTGTCAGTTTTGGAAGACTGGCAGTGCAATTCCTATTCCTTGCCTTTCAAATGCCCATAAAATCTTCGTACGATGTCGGAATGACTTCGTTCTTTCGCCGTTGGCTTCGTCTTTTCGTCCTCTTCAAGATGATACCAAGAACTCCCAGACTTCAACAAGTTTCACTTGGTCTTTGGCCTTTCTCCGCTTGCGGCTAACTTCTTTTATTGCACTATAAAGTGCAAATTCACTTCTTTTGGATGATTCACCTCGCAAAACATAAATAAAACAAAACAAACGTAATATACAATAATTTGCAAGAAACTAAGCAATTACTAGCATGGATTAGACACAAAATATATGCAAAATATGCACTTAACAAATTCCCCCACACTTGGCTTTTGCTAGTCCTCGAGCAAACTATCTAAAATACAACAACTCCATGTTATCGAGGATACAGTTACTCTTAGCATGAATAACAGGCCTTTAAACCCCTAGGTGTCCCTAGTGGACGAGTTATAGTCTCGTGAGGGCTTACGAGAGGTATACCCACAAAACCTACTCCAAATTCAAAGCTATCCAGCTTCCCAAGCATCCAAAGAGCTATGAGGACATAGAGTTTCTGCATGCTAGTAATAAGAAGTTAGAAATACCAAAGAACATATTCATTCTTAAATCTTGAGTGAGAAATAACCACACCATAATGAGAGAATGCGTGTTTGAGAGCGATCAATAAGCATTTCGCCTCGACTTCTGCCTCACTTAAAAGGATTTTATGATAATTGCACTCAATAAGACGGCTTTTTTATGGATCTCACATGTGTGCAGGTAGGAATGAAGAGAGAATCCTACACACGTTGAATGGTGGGAAGGAAACCTTCCGAAGTATTTCTGGAGACTCCACAAAATCGTGGAAAATAAAGATATTTCTCTGATGATCTCTACGAAAGGAAATCAACCACTATAGCAAGGATGAGAGTACTTACCACCTTCACATCTGATTGCAATGATGATAACACCACTCTCACAACATCCAATAGAAACGTCTTCGATCGGATCGTCTTCTTCATCTTCTTGGTCTTCGTCTTCGGTCTTCAACTGTTGATGATAAACTCTTGAACTTATAGAACTTCGACAATTTGTACTCTTTTCCTCAATTTCCTTGTTGCTTGAAACTTCTTTATATATTTTTCTTCCACATGGCCTTATTGAACACATAACAACCTAAATGCAAATCTCATTGTATATATATATATATATATGTTTTTTTGTTTTTTTTTTTTTTTTTTTTTTTTTTTTTTTGTTTTTGTTTTTGTTTTTGTTTTTGAAGAGAGATTGCAACTAAAACAATAAATATGAAATAAAATTAACATGGCCATGAAAGAAGTACGTTACCACTTTGATCTTCACAACTTGTAATGCCTTCGTATCATAAACTTCAATAACTCTCATCTTTTGATTTTCTTCGCTCTTGTAATAAGTCTTCATACTTAGATATATAATTCCGCTCTTTATGTGTAAGTCTTCAACATGTATATAAAAATCTGCTCATGTATATGTTGCTTTACTTGAATATGAAATTTCGCTCTTCCTTGTATTGTTGCTTGTAAACCTCAAACGTCTTTAACTTTCCTTGTAAATTTTGATGTCGCTCCATTTGTTGATGATGATGGTGTTTCTATGGATCTGTTGTTGTCGAGAGAGAGAATGGTGCTAACTGCAAATCAAACTACAAGAAGGTGGTTTTCGTCTATAGACGTCACCCTTATGATTGATAAAATTAGCACTCAAGAGATCAAAAATAGTGCTTCTATTGGTGGGAGGTTGGGTAGCTCACCATTCTACCCGGAATTAACGTATGGTGACACACACTCAAAAGAAAGCTCTTTAGTCAGCTACAAAGAAAATTTGGTCTGGTGCCTTGGTTGATATGAAAATGGGTAGTCTCCACTAATGATTGATCAGCAACTCTAATAATGCATTTCTCCCTGCTCCTAATTTGCATCACCGGCATGATTAAATCCATTATTTAACACTCCAATTCGTAAGAAATCCGAATGTAGTTCCCTAACACTTCCAAGTTCAGTTATGTCGGTCAGAATCTCTATGTAAACATACCTAGAAGTATGCTAGTGACTCTAAAATCTCTACAAGTTGGAGGTTTTATTCAAATATATACAAAGAAATTGAAAAATCTATATGCAAAATACTCCCCCACACTTAAACTTCACATTGTCCTCAATGTGTAAAATCGAAAGTTCTGAATTCTGACGTAACAGCAGATAAAACGCAAAAACTGTGCAAATTGGTAAGGAATTAGGAAAAACTCCATCACAAAAGTTGTTCATCTACGTGTTTTCTACAAAGTGTCAAAAGGGCACAGTGTTTCGATAAACGGTCTGACAGTTATGGTCTCTGGACTGAACTACGCGCAGTCTGAATTTTTCTGACGAAAAGGTATTCGTCTATAATTTCTTCTAAAATAGATTCCGGACTCAATGAAATTAAACATGGGGATGCAAATATGATATGAAAACAATAAAAAACAAAAATAGAAAGGTTTAAGATACAAAACCTATGGGTTGCCTCCCATTTAGCGCTTGGTTTAAAGTCGTCAGCCCGACTTGGCATTCTCCTTATGCTACTCCTCCAGAGGGAGCAAATCATGAAGCTCTATCTCGTCCACATTCACATAAGCGATGTTTTCATAGTATGGCTTCAATCTATGGCCGTTGACCTTAGAAGTAGTCCCATCTCTAAGACTAGTGATATCAACTGCACCATGAGAATAAACATTAGTAACAACATATGGTCCAATCCATCTGGACCTTAGCTTACCAGGAAATAGCTTAAGACGAGAATGAAATAAAAGAACTTTCTGTCCCACAATAAAATTCTTTCGAGAAATCATCTTGTCATGGAAAAGCTTAGTCTTTTCCTTATATATACGAGAACTCTCGTAAGCATCATTACGTATCTCCTCTAGCTCATTGATTTGTAGTTGCCTATGTTTCCCCGCTTTATCATACTCCATGTTGCACATCTTTACTGCCCATAAAGCCTTATGCTCAAGTTCAACCGGGAGATGACAAGCTTTGCCATAAACCAACCGATATGGAGACATACCAATCGGTGTCTTATATGCCGTTCTATACGCCCAAAGTACATCGTTGAGTCTATAACTCCAATCCTTTCGTGTAGCATTAACGGTTTTCTCAAGGATGGACTTAATCTCACGATTTGAAATTTCAGCTTGCCCACTAGTTTGTGGGTGATACGGCGTACCAATCTTGTGTGTAATGTTGTACTTCTTGAGGAGAGCATGGAAGGATTTCTTAAAGTGCGAGCCTCCATCACTGATAACCGCTCTTGGTGTACCATGTCTAGAGAAAATATATTCCTTCACAAACTCACAAACAACTTGAGAATCATTAGTAGGGGTGGCTTTAGCTTCCACCCATTTAGAAACATAATCCACAGCAAGAAGTATATAAAATTTTCCATTCGAATTAACAAAAGGACCCATAAAATCAATGCCCCACACATCAAAAATCTCGACAGTGAGAATAGGATTGAGTGGCATTTGATTTCGAGCGCCTAGATTGCTCGTTCATTGACATCTATCACAAGATTTGCAAAAAGCATATGCATCCTCAAATAGGGTAGGCCAATAAAAGCCACTCTCAAGGACTTTGAGAGCGTTACGTTTTGCACCAAAGTGACCACCACAAGCATAAGAATGACAAAAAGATAGAATTGACTGAAATTCAGAGTTTGGTACGCACATGCGGATAATTTGATCAGCACCATATTTCCACAAGTAGGGCTCATCCCACACATACTGCTTGGCTATTTTCTTAAGCTTTAACTTTTGAAAAGTAGACATTGTACTAGGTACTTGCCTTGTAACCAAATAGTTCACTATATCAGCGTACCAAGGTGTTGATTCTTCAATTGAGAAAAGATGTTCGTCTGGAAAACGATCATCCTGTAATGGGAGTTCTTCTTCGGAAACAACAAGTCTACTAAGATGATCAGCAATTGTATTCTCAACACCTTTCTTATCTCTAATTTCCATATTGAATTCTTGTAGAAAAAGAATCCAACGTATGAGTCTTGGCTTAGCCTCCTTCTTTTTTAATAGGTACCGTAGTGCTGCATGATCAGAATATATAATCACATTGGTACCCACCAAATAAGCTCTGAATTTTTCTAATGCAAATACTATAGCCAACAACTCTTTCTCAGTAGTAGAATAGTTGATTTGAGCATCGTTTAGGGTCCTTGATGCATAATAAATCACATGTGACCTCTTGTCTACTTTTTGACCCAAAACAGCTCCGACTGCATAATCACTTGCATCACACATTAACTCGAACGGAAAACTCCAGTCAGGTGACTTAATAATTGGTTCAGTAGTCAACAATTCCTTCAATTTATTAAAGGCATCCTTGCACTCCTGGTCGAAGTTGAAGGCAACCTCCTTTTGCAACAGTTTGCACATCGGCATTGAGATTTTTGAGAAATCTTTGATAAACCTCCTATAAAAACCTGCATGACCAAGAAACGAGCGAATTCCCCTCACCGAAGTGGGGTATTGTAAGTTCCTAATCAAGTCTATCTTTGCCTTGTCTACTTCGAGCCCTTTGGAGGACACGATGTGGCCAAGTACAATTCCATGGTCTACCATAAAGTGGCATTTCTCCCAGTTTAAAACAATATTAGTGTCTATGCATCTTTTAAGCACAAGTTCAAGATTATTTAAACAAATATCAAATGAATCACCATAAACACTGAAGTCGTCCATAAATACCTCAATGATGTTTTCCACGTAATCGGAAAATATACTAACCATACATCTCGAAAAGTGGCGGGCGCATTGCAAAGACCAAATGGCATTCTTCTATATGCGAATGTACCGAAAGGACAAGTGAAAGTAGTCTTCTCTTGATTCTCCGGCGCAATAACAATTTGATTGTAGCCCGAATAACCATCCAAAAAGCAATAATATGAATGTCCCGCTAACCTCTCTAACATCTGATCAATGAAAGGCAAAGGAAAGTGATCCTTGCGGGTAGCCGAATTGAGCTTTACGTAGTCTATGCACACTCTCCATCCTGTTTTAACTCTTGTAGGAACAAGTTCATCATCTTGATTTCTAACAACGGTGACACCTGATTTCTTAGGCACCACTTGCCTTTGGACTAACCCATTTCTTTGTCGAAATTGGGTAAATCACCCCCACACTTAGTAATTTGAGGATCTCTTTCTTCACGACCTCCATCATTGGGGGGTTAAGCCTACGCCGAGCATCACGTCTTTGGCTTGATATCATCTTCCATAAGGATTCTATGCATGCACATGGATGGACTAATGCCTTTGATGTCAGCAATTTTCCACCCAATAGCCGTTTTGTGCTCTTTCAGAACCCTAAGGAGGCGTTCTTCTGTATTCTTTGTGAGATTATTTGCAATAATGGTGGAAGCTCTTCCCCATCACCCAAGTAAGCGTACTTTAAGTGATCAGGTAGAGGTTTCAGCTCTAATTTAGGTGCCTGCACAACAGAAGGTAAAGGAACTTCATCAGTTACATGTAAAGTGATATATGAAATATTACCTCTTTTAACTTCTTGTGATGTTGTTAAAGCACCACATGTCTCAACAAAATCCTTGGAAATATCAACGTCCAAGTTAGGCATGCCATGGACGTCCAAATCAATGCTATTTTGTAGCACAGATTCAAGTTCATCTTCGTTGATCAAATCAAACATCTGTTGTGCCAACGAACCAATAACATCACAGAAAATGCGGAATGGATATCACTTGGATAACGCATGGCTTCAAAAATATTGAAGCGTATAACCTCTTTGTCAAACTCCATAGTGAGTGTCCCAGTATCACAATCAATCTTCGTCTTAGCAGTCTTCATAAATGGTCTCCCAAGAAGTAATGAAGTAGACGAACAATTGTCCCCATTCTGCATATCCACAACAAAGAAATCAACCGGAAATATTAATTCATTCACTTGCACCAACACGTCTTCCACGAGTCCCTTAGGATATATGTTAGACTTATTAGCTAATTGAATGATAATCCCTGTCTCCTTTAAAGGTCCGAGATTCAATGAATCATAAACATCGGCTGACATCACACTTATGGAAGCTCCCAAATCAAGCAAAGCACGCTCGAACCGTTTTTCACCAATAGTAACTGGCACTGTAAAACCACCAGGATCTTTACACTTTGCAGGCATCTTCTTTAGCAACATAGCTGAAGCACTTTCGCCCACCTGAGTGATCTTGTTAGCAATCAACCTCTCCTTCCTTGTACACAAATCCTTCAGAACTTTGGCATACCTGGGTACCGTTCTGATGGCCTCAATAAATGGAATGTTGATATGCACCTTCTTTGAAAATATCCATAATCTCCTTGTCTAGAGCTTGCTTCTTTGACTTAGCAAAACGACTAGGAAAAGGAGGTGGTGTGGTAAAAGTAGGAACTGTGTCCTTAGGTTGGACAGTTGAGGTTGGCTTTTCCTTTGGAACAGTTTCCACCTCTACTTCCTCTTCCAAGTCGTGACTAACCTTTTCTTGTTGTTTTGGCTCTTCAGTTTGCTTCCCACTTCTTAAAGTCACAGCATTGACGTTCGCTCTTGGATTCACAAAAGGTTGTGATGGCAACTTTGCTGAATTCTGTGCTTTTAGTTCATTCATGTATGTAGCCAACTGTCCAATTTGAGTTTGCAAGTCCTTTATAGCCATATCTTGTTTCTGCAGAATGGTATCTTGACGCTGAGCATTTGCATCTTGCTTTTGCATCATCATTTTCATCATCTCTTCTAAACTAGAATTTTGAGTCTGCTGTGTTGAGGTGAGGTGGAGGTTGTGGTCGGAAGCTGTGGTTGTTGAAAACCATTACGTAAGCCCATAAGGATTAGGAGAGTGCAGACTTGCTGATTTGCATAAATCGAAATTTGGGTGATCTTTCCAACCTGGATTATAAGTATTAGAGTAGGGATCATACCTTGGCCTCTCGATTAGGGAACACAACATTCACTGTTCGGACTCTTCTTCATAAGAAGAAATAATCATGCTGCCATTCGTTGTACTACCTTTTCTATGTTGTTCATCCGTTGCTCGATCTGTGCAGACTCTCCCATCTCGCTAACTCTTCTGACATTAGAGTTGTTTCTGGTGTAGAATTGTTGAGCATTGGAAGCCATACTCTCAATCAAACTGGTTGCCTGCGAGATTTTCTTCTCAGTAAGTGAACCACCGGCAGCCGCATCAATCAAATTCCTCTGTTCTGGAAGTAATCCTTCGTAGAAGTATTGAATGATAAGTATTGAGGATATATTATGGTGTGGGCAGCTTGCCAACAACTTCTTATACCTCTCCCAATATTCATATAGAGACTCCCCGGACATCCGTAGAATGCCACTAATCTCCTTACGAACGGATGCCGCTTTGGAAGCGGGAAAATATTTCTCCGAAATAGCTTTTTCATCTGAGTCCATGTTGTAACACTCCCTGGAGGAGGACAATACAACCATTCTTCTGCTAAGTCTGTCAATGAGAACGGGAAGGCTTGTAGCATAGCCATATCTCTGCCTGCGGTTGTATGCCTCAGACTTGTCATCGTGTTCTGGAACTGTTGAAGGTGTCGATTTGGATTTTCACCCGGATGTCCCTTGAACTTTGGTAGATGATGAAGTAGATTCGACTTGAACTCCACTAGGTTAGTGATTGAAATGCACAGTGGTTGCGAATCTAAGCATGGAGATGTTAACTCTCCTAACTTCCTCTCCAGAGGTGGAGGATCTCTCTCGTCGTCGTATTAACCATCTCTTCGTAGAGAGTTCTTGTTGCGACTGTGGACGTGCTTGTAGTACCGTTCCCTTGCGAGTTTGAATTCCGCACCTTGGGTAATTCCAATCCTTTGATGCCAGAGATTAAGTACCTGAAACAAAATTCTCAAAAAGCTAAACCAAAAACTAAAAATAAGACTAAAAATAAAAAGAAATAACAACTAAAGCTACCGACTGCTCCCCGGCAGCGGCGCCAAAATTTGATGCGTGTCGTAGGTGCAATCAAATTAATATCTTATTTCCACTCAATTAAAAATAATATAATGGAAGTCAAGTTCGTTCCCACGAAGAGCAGGGAGATTTAGTTGTCAAAAAGTGTCACAATGGGGGTTTGTTTTTGATTTAAAGTAAATAACAAAGCAATTGAAAGTAATAAAGTTTGCAAGCAATGGAGAGAAATATGATTAGGGAATCTTTCTTCGTTACTAAACCGTCATCAAGTTATTATATTCATCCATTAATACAATTAATCACAAATTATTACCAACCGTGGAATAACAGCTAGCTCAGTGTTATCCCCTAAATTCCTTAAATCACTGGGTACGGAAGCTCTCCAATACCGATTCTATTCTTCGAAACCACCTAGTAGTAGCTCACTCAAGGTGTAATTTGTCTGAATGCTTTATCTTTTGTGAATTATAGATTGATCCTAGTAGTTAGACTCTTAGCTCAAGGTCCACTTTCTAGTGCTATTTATACACACAATCGCTATATAGAATCCCTCTGCAAGGTCTTGTGTTCTCTACTTTTGTATGAATTATTCGACTATTACTTATCTCCTAACTCAATACTAGCATTTGATTTAATCAACAAATTAATTCAGTTGGCCACCTAAACAATCTATCAATCAATCATAAATATTTTAATTAGTATAAACAATCAATAATCATGTGAAGAACTTCAAAATAGATTTATATAATAACTCAAATCATGTCTAGAACTTAGAATTCATCCCCAATCACTAAGAAGTTTAGCTACTCATGGTACTAATAAAACCCATGAGTTTCATATGATAAAATAGAAAAGAAATAATTACGGTGATGGAAATAGCTCCAAACCCTAGCTTTTCTTCTCTTGAGTTCTCCTCTCCAATGGCTTGATAAAAGATTATCTGATTTAGAAGTTATAGAAACATCTCTTTTATAGGTGTCCCAATTGTAATTGTGCCCGTGCTCGAATCCCGTGCAAAGCAATTGCCAAAACTCGCCAAAATACCAAGTTAAGAAACCTGGCCGTGTAAAGAAAGCTTGCAAAAATATGGGCCTGCACGCAAATATCCAAGTCCAGCCCATTTTAGTTTATTTGGCTTGTCAGTCCGCTGGAGCTGACAGCCCATTCCCCTTATTCCTTCAGATTTCCCACGGATATATGAGTGTCCGTGAAAATTCCAAGTCCCTGGATTTTCACTTCTCGACCGTCCGACTCACTGACACTTCTCCCTCCGTGAGTTTTCAGTTTCCCTGGATTTCTATCTTTCCTCCGGCCACTCACGTATACCAGGCTATACGTGAAAACTAAAAGTTTCTGAGATTTTCTTATTTGCTCAACCTTCATCTCCACTGACAAAACTCTCACCATCATTGCCTTTATTCATCACTGATGATCTCCGGACTCCCAGTCACGGCCAAAACCATTAACGATGGCAGAAATCCATCCAACCATTAACCTCCATAGCTCTCTTGTTTCCTCGAGCTCGACATTGCCCATCATACATCTTTGCCAAACTCGCCCGTCGTCTCTATCACTTCAAAGCATCGTTCTCCATTACCAGCTCACTTCATTGATCGATAGTGGTTACAACTGAACTCCATGGCTTCATATAAACCCGAGCTTCATTCTTAAGCTCATTTCCCTCGTAAACTCGGACTCTCTACCCCAGACTTTCCACAACTTTCACTACCGTGTAACAGGAACTGCTCTTCTAGAGCTATTACCACAGCACAACCCATCTCCATTATTCCATCGTTAATCACTGCCAAGCTCAATCTCTCTTCTGTCGTTTCTACCAACAGACCATGTTCATTCTCTCGAGCTATTATCGCATCACAGCTGCAACCATCGAGCTGTTCCTTTCCATTACTAAACATCAATGATAGAGTCATCATCATCTTCTCGTCATTACTTAGCTTCATCAGCTTCACTCCCATTAATCATCGTGAACAGAAACCTTCCCTGAAGTGTCGAGCTTTCTATCCATTGAACAACAGCAGCTCAACTCCATCATGATCACTCTATGATCACCATCAACATCACAACTCTCCATTCTTCTCTTATCACCTTAGTTCCCTCATCACTGGATAGTTACATCGCAACCAGCAACTTATTTGAACTTCAGAAGCAAACATCCTCCATCTTATTTTGTCGCTGGCAGAAACGTTTCATCGAGTTCCACTCCTCCGTCGTCATTCCTTCAACCACATCACTGTCGAGCTCCATCGGTAATGGCAGCAACACCTTGATCTTCTCCCTGAACTATTTTCATGCTCGTTCCATGTCAGCATAAACTCCTTCGATGGCAGTTGCAACCACCGTCTTCTCTGCCTCCATCACTCTTCAGGCTCATGTCTTCAATCGGATTCTCGCCTGGGAATTTTAACCCAAAGCCGTAACTCGTGTGAACTGAGAAGATGATGACAGCCCGTAGAAAATTATCCGGGTGCCTTTAGTGATCCTCCTTATCCTGTCAGTCTTGGAAGACTGGCAGTGCAATTCCTATTCCTTGCCTTTCAAATGCCCATAAAATCTTCGTACGATGTCGGAATGACTTCGTTCTTTCGCCGTTGGCTTCGTCTTTTCGTCCTCTTCAAGATGATACCAAGAACTCCCGGACTTCAACAAGTTTCACTTGGTCTTTGGCCTTTCTCCGCTTGCGGCTAACTTCTTTTATTGCACTATAAAGTGCAAATTCACTTCTTTTGGATGATTCACCTCGCAAAACATAAATAAAACAAAACAAACGTAATATACAATAATTTGCAAGAAACTAAGCAATTACTAGCATGGATTAGACACAAAATATATGCAAAATATGCACTTAACATTTGCATTGTCCAAGCTTTGGCCAGCCTTGAACTAATGCCATAGACCAACTCCTGGCCTATTCTTCACTCTTGCATCATCCTTGAGTTTGGGCCAACTCAATTCCATGGATGTGCATCAATGCCAACATCGTATGTTGCATCTGTCACTTTGGCCTCATCTTGCCTTTCCCTTAATGAAGCCTCATTGTGTCGGCCAATAAGCTTCATCCCTTAGCCAAATGTATTTACAGTATAGCGCCACTCTTGCGCCTCAATGGCCCTGCAGGGTGCCACTATCTTAGTGCTTGACAGTCTATACAGTATGCCACTATTATGGCTTTGCATTGCGCCATTATGGCGGAGTACTGACTTGGCCTGCAACTCTATAACGCGCAATCATTACGCTCACTTGCAGGACCGGTCATAGACCTCCCCCGCCTAATCCGTTCAACGCCTTCATTGAACGCGACCCAGTATGAACACCATACTTGTCTTAACTTTGCTTCACTTGCTTTCAAAACCTTTTCTGAAAATCGACAGTACTCTTTTGGTTAACCCTTAGCCAATGGTCCTCATTTGGTTGCATCCGCATCACTTAGCTTTACTGCTTTGCCATTGATCTCATATACTTGAGCCACTTCTCGGCGTCGTGTACTATGCTTACGCTGCTACTCAAATCATGCATCAATACCCAAATGCAAACCTGAAATTATTCTTAGCCAACTCCCTTTAGGCCTGAATTTCGCCTTGAATCATTTACGCCTAAGTGTACGCACAGAATGATTCTTCTTAATCTGATCACCATGATCATTGCCATAGTCTTTCGCCTCCCGACTTTGCCTCTAACATGACAAAGACTTATAAACGACTTGACTTCATTTTCAATCAGTTTTGCCGGCACATGCCTTGAACTATTGTTCTTCATGACCTTCATTAAGCATGTCACAAAGTGCACAGGGGTTCTCTTTGCATAAGACACCCAAATTCAACACTTCATGCCTCGCCAAACTCTGATTATGCAACATCATTCAAGAACTCATTTCTCTGAATGTGGCCACCAAGTATAAACTCTTTATACTTATGCCATTTTGCATACTCCAACTGGAATGACAAGTTTTCTTTGCCTAACAAGCTAAAACCAAAACTATTGAGTTGCACAGCCCATCTATGCAACTGTGACTAACTATCTCTTTGGACATAACATAGCTAACCCGTTAGATGTCCATGCGCCATGCCTTCAAAGCCAATATCTCTCCAAATACTCCTTTGAACTGCATTGCTTGTTGCCTGGAAAGTGTGTGTCTTTCGCCATGGCCATGAGTTCTACCCAACTCATGCTTGCTGATGAAATGATTTCTAACTTGATGTATTTCTTGCACTGTCGCCGCCCATCTGCTGTCATGCTATTTTGTAATCCCCAAACAGCAACATCACTTCTAAATCAACTAGGACCCTTGTCCTATGCTTTGCTTATTAACTTTCGACTTGTCTTGCTATTGCATACGTTAGTCTAAGTATGCTACTGCAGTATCTCCCCATTAACTAGCTTTACATCGTAAATAAAGAGGCAAGACTTTATAAACGAAAACACCTTCATTCATTACTTCTCTTACATAACAAGATCATGTACCATTACATGATTGATCCACTAATCACTTTTGGAAAGCTAAAACTTCATTAACAAAGCAACTTGCTTACACCAAAGAAAAGTATATATACAAACTTGAAGACTCAAATAAAATTCTGTACAACCAAACTCTACACACAGAGTTTGCAACAACCAACAACTAAAGCTACATAAAACAAGGCCAAAAGCAACACTTACTTGTTTTTAGCTTAGTTTCTTTTTTCGAAGTTAGCGACCACTTCGCTACGAGGCCTATTCCTCGAACCTTCACTTCGGCCTTCACGAGTCTTGCTGGAATGACTCCCATAGTCATCCCCAACTGATGCATTAAGTTGCGCATTGAGTGGACAGCTTCTAGCGAAGTGTAAACCTTTGCAAATGAAACATCCCCTATACTTCCGGGCTGAAGGGAATAGTTCATCTTCCTTTGGCTCATGCTTGTGCTTACTGCCTACAGATTTTTCCTTCATTTTGGCTTCACCTTCACAGCTTTGCACATCTTCAGTCGTTGTGCAACTAGTAAGCCCTCTTACCACTTGAATATCCATCTGGATACTCTGGATTTTGCGTTTCTTGAGTTCAGCAATCACACTCTAACCCGCTCCAGCCAGAAAGTGGAACATCTGATCTTCTTCACTCATGCCACGTACTTCTTGCACCAATGCAAGGAAGTTTTCAGCATAGGCCTGTGGTGTACCGGTCATTTTTAGCCTACGCAAACTCTCTCTTGCGTACCAAGCACCATTGCTTGGCCATAACTGACATCTCAGACCATCTTTCATGTCATTCCATGACATAGGATTGGCTTAACCAGCAGCTTCATCTTCTTGCAGCATAGTTCTCTACCAAACCTTTGCATCACTACCAAGGTGCCTGCGAGAGTTACTTTTTGTCCTTCCCCAGTTCCATTCGCCTCAAAGTATGCCTCAACGTCATACAAGAAATTCTCAATTTCTATAGCATTTCTGGAAACTGCGTAAACTCTTGGATCGGAGACTCGATTTGAGCTTTCTCCATGCACATTCTCCCCTGCAAACATGCCGTTACTGATTAACCCGCGAATGTCTGCCACTTCTTGTGACATTTGCTTCGCATGGTTTGTTAGTATGGTCTTTATGTCACTGAATTGCAACTTTAATTCAGTCACTTCAGCATTGGTTTTGCAATTCAAAAGGGTTGCATCACACACCTTGTCTTCCAAAGTATTTACCCTTCCATCAAATTCTTTGAACCAATCTGATGTTCTTCCTTCAAGTAAATCTAGCCTGCCCTTATCTTCAGAAACAAGAGGATTTTCAAGGCCATCACAGCCCATATCTATGGTCAGATCACCAAGATCACCATGCTCCTCAAGTTAATCAAACGTACGCGGTAGTTCTTCGTCGATCATCATGCCATTAGAACTCATTTCTAATGCAAAACTCTGAAAATAATGCGCCACTTACTTGCTCACAGGAAAATAGCTTTATAGAGAAAGAAGCACCAGCGTATTATCCAACAAATGCACTCGAACTGTGTACCAAACACAGCTCTGATACCCGAACTGTCACACCTTCAAACACCCCAGAAGTTTTCTGCGAAAGTGTAACCCGGCAGCACAGTGGTTCTGTGAACAAAACTTCACCCACCTGCACTTCAGCATTATAAGTTTGCACCTATGCAAACATCCAACTCTTCAGGTCAACAACGGAAGTCTTTACGACCTTCTTTCACTTCTCTAAACTCATCAAATACACCCCATAATGTATTCAATCATTGCCATACTTTACCAACAACAATCAGCCAACCAATAACACTTAGGACATGACACAATCACTTCATTTTATTGCATAAAAGGGAAGAAATACAAAACTTGCCCACTTAGGGACTTACACAGACTTGTTCACCTTGAACCAAGCCTTAGCCTTATAAAAACTCTCCTAATTTGAGTCTCTCACTCATATATGCAAGCCTGCCGAATTTTCCATGCCTTAGGACTATTTATACAAGAGCTTTACTTGGCCAAACCGTGCACAACTGTTGTACACGCATGGGACAGCCATTTATCCCATAAAGTAGTTCTGTAACCGCCAATAACTGTGCTAACTGGCCAGTTCTTTTCTAACTCGCGCCAATCATCCAACACCTGTTCTCTAGTAGTTAGAACTCTTCTCCCACGCTTATAAACTCCTTTGTAACCGTTCTTATTCATCACGCGTCATTGGCATGCTTGTGAAGCTCTTAACCAACTCGTAACCGTCACTTGAGCCGTATTGCACCACTGTTGTGCTTTACTAAATTCTGCCTCGCGCCAACATTCAGCTGCATGCTTATCACTCTAAGCTAATGCACGGACAATCCTTATGTGTCAATCATCGAGGCCAGCTCCTTAAGCTCACTATAGTTACTCATGCGTCATATATGCTTCACTTCGCCAATTAGCTTGACAATAGCAATGCAACTCTTGCATTACCAACTTGTTTGCACTGTCCAAGCTTTGGCAAGCCTTGAACTAATGCCATAGACCAACTCCTGGCCTATTCTTCACTCTTGCATCATCCTTGAGTTTAGGCCAACTCAATTCCATGGATATGCATTAATGCCAACATCGTATGTTGCATCTGTCACTTTGGCCTCGTCTTGCCTTTCCCTTAATGAAGCCTCATTGTTTCGGCCAATAAGCTTCATCCCTTAGCCAAATGTCTTTACAGTGTAGCGCCACTCTTGCGCCTCATTGGCCCTGCAGGGTCCCACTATCTTAGTGCTTGACAATCTATTACAGTATACCGCTATTATGGTTTTGCATTGCGCCATTACGGCGGAGTACTGACTTGGCCTACAACTTGTAAAGCGCAATTATGACGCTCACTTGCAGGACCGGTCATAGTACTCCACAACACTTTTCTTTGGCAACGACCATAACTAGTGAAGCAAGCACCTCAAAAACGTGACTTGGTGAATGTCAAACTGGTCCCCTAGTTTAAGTTATAAAAATGTCTTTAAGACATATATAAGAAGGGGTAATTGGTTGAAGGTGCATATGCGGACTATGCACAAGTAAGGTTCATAGCTTAGGCGGAAGAGCATAAATGATGCTTAGGCCTCATTTATAGTTGCATAGACTTTCCAATGATATGCGAAGGAATCATTGTGCCATGCCACGAACTAAATATGCATCACCATAATGTATTTTGACGGAACGACATTCTGACCAGACCATTATTGCATGGCCACGACCTTGCAACACAAGTTGGCTTAAGTTGTTTGTCCCTTCGAGGATGAATTACGACCAGTGCTTGATCCCTTTATAGTATGGAAAGGTAAGTAGGCGGCGCAATGTGTTGCAGCATTGTCGGTCCAGCACATTGTCGCTCATATCATCTAATTGCAAGATGATTGCGACATATTAGCCTCTTATATCATCTGGATCGACATTATGATGTAAGAGATGATTGTGGACAAAATTGATGAGGCAAGTTGAATTTGATTCCGTGGATGCTCATACATCCTATCAAGGCGTTCGACGTAGGCATGCACCAATGACGCATCAGGCATAGACGGAAAGTACGACATTAGCCTGTTTGATGCATCCTTGACACGAGCAATATCAGTGCATGCTTTCAGCAATGCCAAAGCTAAGTAAAGAGAGGAAATATGATACAATGGCTTATGTGCAACCGAAGAATGTTCTATGCCTAAGAAATGACTCGAAAGCCAGTGATTCATGAAATAATGCATCGACATTAGCCTCCATGGCTTTAAACCTATTGCATAACAAGGGTAAGTTGGAACAGTACGGAAGCTAAGTTAGATGCATCATGCTGATCGAGCATGATTGCAAGGGAAAATAAACGTGCATTTGACTGGCGCAAAGATGAGTTTTGAGGCCCGGTTAGGAGCATCAGAGTGGCGCATTCAGAGAGTTACGACATGTGCGTTAGGAATAATTTTATGTCCCTTGACAGTTGGTATTAGTCCTTGATAGCCTAAGAGTTTTTTCAACCTAAGCGAAGACTTTTCGATATTTTACTCTCAAAAAACACCTGTTTGATTTATCTTTAGATGTGAATCAAATTTTTTGGATATCTTGTGTTTATTTCGAACAACTACTAGGTAAAAGTAGATATCAAAACAAACTTGTAGAAATAAAGTTTATACTCTTAAAAACTTGTAGAGATACCTAATCTGTTCTACGACAAGAACAACTAGAATAAATCTGAAGATATCTTGTAATACTTTTTAGTTAGGGAATTTATGAGACACTTTATATGAAATTTTCTTTCTAGATTTCTACCAACTAGTGTCGGTATACGATCTTAGATTGAAATCTATCAAGTTAAGGATTTATGATCAACAATCCTTGAATGGCCTTATAGAATCGATGAACCTGAGAATAGACAAGAATTATTGAATTAACCCAACTATCTAATAAGATTGTTGCCAACTTATGCTTTACGATCCCCAAGAAAAGTCTTGTTGTCTCACTCTTGATCTTTTAAAACAAAAATAGTGGAAAACAACCTTATGAAGCACACACAGATTTTCCAAGGGATTGTTTATGTAGCTTACATGAACCCTTTATTTATAGTGAATGGTAGCTTAAATCCTAAGCAAGTTCGTGAGTTATTTTCCTTTTTCAAGACTCTCCTTATTTCGAGAGCCTTTCATAAGTTACAACCTGAAAGCGACTATGTGCACCCCCTTCATTATAGGAGGATTCTTAACCCTAGTTATTTGTTTCTTTGAATATTATACATCAATATTTACACCGGAATTTGAATAAATGATGAGTGCCAAATATTGCATATTTCTACATCTTTTTATTGGCATTTAACTCATCTTTTGTGCTCAGAAATCAGATATTATCCCAAATTCTGTATTTTCCTTGTTTTCAAGAATAAATATTTGTACTAATTAATTTTGTGTTTTTAGGTAGTAAATAAAGCTCGGAGAAATTAAGGAGCCAAAAGAGCAGAGAATTGGAGACGAGCGTCTATGGAGCAGAAAGCCAAAGCCCGCCCGCGTATCAGTTGCAATCCAACAAGTAGCAGCCCATTTACAAGACATGGGCTTGAGCAATCCAAGACCCGGCCCATAACCCGGATCCAAGCCCGTTCCATCTGAGCCGTGAGATCTGACCCTTCCGCATCCAACGCTCGCATCGGCACATGCATCAATTCTCGCTGCATCCGCTTCACACCCAAGCCGCCTACCCCCTTAACTACCGAACCAAACACGCCCTTCTCCATTTCTCTTTTCTTTCTCCCCGACACTTGCAGAGCTCCCCCATCCCTCTTCTCTTCTCCCGACCATGGCAGAGCCACCTTCTTCTTCCCGACACCACAGCCACCAACGCAACCACCAGTACAGCCGCCTTCACCACCTCCTAGTTTCTCTCTATCTCCTTCATATTTCTACATCTTTTTATTGGCATTTTACTCATCTTTTGTGCTCAGAAATCAGATATTATCCCAAATTCTGTATTTTCCCTGTTTTCAAGAATAAATATTTGTACTAATTAATTTTGTGTTTTTAGGTAGTAAATAAAGCTCGGAGAAATTAAGGAGCCAAAAGAGCGAGAGAATGGAGACGAGCGTCTATGGAGCGAGAAAGCCAAAGCCGCGCGCGCATCAGTTGCAACCCAACAAGTAGCAACCCATTTACAAGACATGGGCTTGAGCAATCCAAGACCCGGCCCATAACCCGGATCCAAGCCCGTTCCATCTGAGTCGTGAGATCTGACCCTTCCGCATCCAACGCTCGCATCGGCCCATGCATCAATTCTCGCTGCATCCGCTTCACACCCAAGCCGCCTACTCCCTTAACTACCGAACCAAACACGCCCTTCTCCATTTCTCTTTTCTTTCTCCCCGACACTTGCATAGCTCCCCCATCCCTCTTCTCTTCTCCCGACCATGGCAGAGCCACCTTCTTCTTCCCCGACACCACAGCCACCAACACAACCACCGAGTCTGCCCGCCTTCACCACCTCCTAGTTTCTCTCTATCTCCTTCATAGCTTCTTCACCCTAGAAGCTAAGTTTGAGATAGAAAGAGTTAGGGTTAGGGTTCGTCAACAGTGGGGGAAACATCAATTTAATGGAGTGCAAAGCCGAATTAACAGAGGGGACAACTGATTCAGCGGCTTTGGGTGAGAGGGTCTTCACTTAATTTCTGATTTGAAGTGAGTTAAGGGTTTGCATGTATAAATAGGGATGAGCAGTGTATGTAAATGCTTATGCCTGGATTAGCCAGTGCACCAAGCTAGATTTGAATTTGTGCTTTACTTATGCTTATGATGTTCTAATTTAATGTGCTAGGGTGTTGATGAAACCCCTAATTTTCATGTCAAGTTAATCAATCTTTGGTTTTGTTTTTGTTGTGTTATAGTGTGTTAGGATTAGTAATTAATTGATGAGCTTATGAGCCTGTGATGAGTTGTACTGTGAAAAGACAACTCATACTAGGGGTGAGTTAGTAAAAATTAGGTAATGAACATCTACTTGAGACCTTCAAGGGAAGGCACAAGAACATAATCTGAGCTACATTACCTTAGCATAAGATTAGAAGGTGGATTCACTGCCCTAGTGTTCTACAATCTGTATTTACATCTTAGAATTACAGTCACAACAACTCCTTGTCGTATCGACACAAAAATCAAACCATATTTGTGTTACTACTCCTTAGAAATCAGTTTAGTGAAGCCTTGAGATCAACTTACACAACCCCAAATCTCTGTGGATCGACCTGTACTTGCCCTTCCTCCAATAGGCACTGTGCACTTGCAGTTTACTCTGTAGGCAATCACTTTTCCCGACCTACCAAGTTTTTGGCGCCGCTTGCCGGGATTTGGTAGTGTTCTTTGTGTTGATTACTTGCTTTCTTCACTGATTTTCAATTCACCATTGTATATATGTGCTTTGAATCTTTGTGTTTAGCCATTATTAGTGCAACTTAGCTATTAATCATCTATCTGCGTACATTGCATTTTAGCCTTGCATTGTTAGTATAACGTCATCTCCTTCACATCTGTTTAGCATTAGCTGTAGTAGTTTTTATTTTGTTTTTCAGTTATAGCTTCCTACCATCTGTCCTTATAATCAGCATTTCAGATCTTTTTGTTAAGCTCTGCATCTTGCATCTCACCCTGTAGCTTTTAATTTGCTATAGCCCTGCAGTTTACTTTGTGATTTGTATCATAAACCTGTAAATCTTCATTGTTATATTTGCTAGTGGTTGTTGTTTCAGCTCCATAGCATCACTGAACCTTGTTGTCAGTTATTGTTATCCTGTGGCTCAATTGGTACCTTAGGTGTAGCTCTGAATTTTGTCATTTTAGCATTAGTGCTCTCTTATTTTAACTCCATCTATGATTGAAACTGAAGTTACCTTGTTGAGCTAGCAGTACACGAAATCTCTGCTTTGAGAAAGCCTAGGAGGAGAAGAAAAAAGGCGCGGGACGATTGTGGAATTGCCTAAACCCGATTTTTATCGGTGGTATCATTCTCTAACCTTGCTCTGTGTGATGAATATGTGTATGTGAACCATGCCTGCATGATAAACTTGAGCTTTGCAAAACTCTGATCAGCCCCTGCAATTCATAGTCTTCATTTGAGTGCTTCCTTGATAGCTGTTCACTTGCCACACTAATAACTCGGAGCATAGTGCACCCTAAATGTATGCATAACATGTTATTGGGCTAACTTTGAGTTGAATGCTAGAGCTTATTCACTGTTGAATTAGCTACCCTGCCAAGCATTACCTTGAATGCATGATAAATCCAGCTGCCTTGCCAGGCAATGCTCAACATCTGAAATTGTCACTTGCTTTTGTGTAATCTGTGCACTAAAATTTGGGTGAAATAGTTTAGCTTTTCTTTGTGAAATCTTGGCCTTAACTTTTTGTGCCTAACTTCACCCACTGTAGTTTGTTGAGTTTGAGATGCAACTTTGGTTAACCTAGTTAGTTGTTAGCCATGTACTTGACAAGCTCTATTCAGTCAACTAAAGCTGTTGACAGCCTTGTGTGATCACCTGTATTGCATATCTTGCCATGTTCACTTGATATCAACTGAGACTGTTGACATCAAGTGAGTGAGTTGACACCATTGCCCTGTACCTTTATGCATGCTTTACTCTGTCAACCAAACCTGTTGACAGACCTTGTATGAGCTGTAATCTACCAGTTGCTAAGTCATCTTCACTTGCTATCATTTTCACTTGTTGAATGCTAGGTCATCTGTGTAACCCTGTTGAGCTTTCTGCATTGCAATTTTTGAGCATAATCTGTGAAAATTATAATATCAACCAACCCAGTTGACACTCTGTGTCATGTCAAATGTGCTATAAAATGTTGAAATTTCCTATCTCAAATGTTGCATCTGTGAATCTTTGATGTTTTGAATGGTATGCCATGCTCACCTGAGAGATCAGATTCTTGCTGTGATGACAAACCTGTTAACCCTGCATATCTGTGCATGATCTTTGAATTTTGAGGCCAACTGACCTTGTTGACACTCTGTGGCATGTTGTAAAGAGCTAGCTTGTTGCTCATCTGTGCATCTGTTGCATCTGTGAATCATATCCATCTGTTGCATCTCGCCCGCATCTTTGCACATGATCTAGTAGCATCTTTGACTGTTGAATCTGTTGGGCCATGATCACCTGCCAAGCTAGTCACCCAACCTCTGCAATATCTTGAAACTGTGCACTGTGGCACCTTTGCATAATCTGTGACATTTGAATACAATTGTTGCTCTCTTTGAAATCTTGAGCTCTTCGTGCTCTGTGCATTACTACTTGTCTAAGTAGTATAACATTATCAATCTGGTGTACATAAGAAAGGCGCTGTGATATTTTGAGTAACATCCATGCTAACTAAATTGTTACATCACTGTGAGTCTCCCTGTTTTAAGAAATCATTGGTTGTTTGAGTGTTATATATGCCTAGTGTGTCTTTGGGCTATAGGTGTTTCTTTTTGAGTTCAAATTGATATCCGGCATGATAGGATTTTGGGTGACGGTAGAGATGAAGAATCATCACATAGGTCAATTAGAGAGCTTGCTTATGGGCATGCTTCAAAATATGAACCCCTCATGAGACCATGATGTCAATGATTTTAGGGAGTATTATGAACCTTCTCGGGGCCCCGAACTTGAATACACATACCCTAATCATTATGCGCACATGTATCATCAACCGCCATGGGAGGTTGAACAAATCTTGTCCTCCAATGAACCCTTGTATGCGATCGATAATGGAGAATATCAAACTCATAGAGCAAAACAATGCTAGGTTTGAATTACAAGCGTTGCATGATCATCCATGTAGCAACATCTCTCGAATTCCCCTTCTCTAGTGAACCTCATGCACAACCATGTACTTGAATATCCATATGAGACAAGGATACCCACTAGTGAAGACTCTCCTTCCATTGAACAACTTACTATGATTCTTAAAATGAACCTGATTCATTTACAAAATGAAGAATGGAAGGAATTTCATGATAGGATGTTTGTTGTCCCTAATAAAGTAAATTTTGAAAATAGTGTTTCTATTCCTACTCATGCAATCGACACTTTGAATATGAACCTAATCAAGAGGTAAATGAGTGCACTAGAAATGCTACAATTTTGAATAGGGAAATGCATTTTTGTTATGATGATGATGATGATGAATATGATATATTAGAAGAGCATGTGTATCTTTGAAAATATGGTGGAACCTTTGGGTTCAGAGACATTAAGCTTCTCTCTGTGAACCTTATGAATGATGCTTCTTCTAATATTCAATCCATACATACATGTGATCTTTGAATTGGGGTTTGAACAATTGTTCGTGAAAGTGAGCATGCTATTCAACTTGCATCGACCTAGGGATAGCCGAATTGTACGTTGATACGGATGATTCAATGCATGTAGATATAATTGATGTGTCTAATTCTCGGCCTAGGTCACGGTGTGAAGTTTCTTGTGATCTCCTATGCATGGCTGAAGTTGTAGATGATGATTATGGACTAGGACTTGTCGAAATATTTTATGAACATGAACATGTTACAAAAGACGTGTAGATGACTTGGGGGATATTGATGTAAGTGATAATGGTACTCTTGATCTCACACATGTGAACAACTTAGACATGCCCAATGCATGCCTATGTCACAATCCCGAGGGTCTTGCACCTAAACCAACTATTCGAGAGTTCCTAATCTAGGCCTAGAGCTTTGTGCTTCCCAAGTCCTCTTGGACTATTTTGCATCAAAGTATAACACCTTTAAGGAGCCACAGTTGGAATGTGTATATCTGCCTATTCTTAACACCACTCATTTTGAATTAGACCTTGTGCATGATGTACCTTTAAAAATGCAAGATTTTGTGCTCAAAAACACATCGTTGACAAGTTTAGGTTTGGGGAAAATCGTTCACATATGCAATCTTACTTGCACTCTCATGTTATATTTGTGTAAGGTTGTTTATGTTTATGCATATCTTCTCTTGGGTTGATCCTCAACTCTTTAGATTGTTGATGTTTATGCATATCTTCTCTTGGGTTGATCCTCAACTTTTTCTTGTATATAATCCAGTAGGTCTTGTTAAATCTTCTATCTTGAATCGGTTGAGCCTTCTTTTGTATATATTGTGCTAATCCGATATGATCTCCATTGAGAATGTTGGATTCTAGCCTTGACTAATGAAGCTCTAACCTTGCTCTGCCAACATACCGGTAATCTCTTCCATTTTCCCTTATCAGCATAGTTCTCATGGTATGTGAATATTTAAAGTCTTATCATCTGTTGACACATTGAGGACAATGTTTGATTTAGGTTTGGGGGTGTGTTTTGCATATAGAGTTTTTAGTCTTTTATTCAAAAAAAAAAAAAAATCAAAAAAATCAAAAATTCAAAAAATCAAAAAATTTCAAAACTCTTTGTAAATATGTACATAAAAACCTCCAACTTTTAGAGATCTTAGAGTCACTAGCATGCTTCTAGCTATGTTTACATAGAGAGTCTGACCGAAATAACTGAATTTGGAAGTACTGGAGAACACAATCGGGTTTCTTAGTTGATTAGAGCGTTAAAGTTGGATTTAACCATGCCGGAGGGCGAATTAGGTGTTGTATAGATATTCGGTAGTAGAATTGTGATCACCCACAGTGGAGACTACCCATTTTTACATCAAGCGAGGCACCGACCTTCAATTTTTGTGACTTTCTAAAAAATCTGTTAGAGTGTGTGTCACCGTACGTCAATTCCGGGTAGGAATGGTGAGCTACCCAACTTCGCACCACTTTCAGCACTATTTTTGATCTCTTGAGTGCTAATTTTGTCAATCATAAGGGTAACGTTTAAAGATGAAAACTCTTTCTTGTAGTTCGATTTGCAGTTAGCATCACTCTCTCTCCCTCTCAACAACATCAACAGATCCATAGAAACACATCATCGTCAGCAAGCAGAGCACCGTCAGAATATTTGAAGAAAAATTGAAATAGTCCAAGGTTTACATGCAACAAGTCAAAGAAAAGAAGATAAGATGAGAATTAGTGAAGTTTATGAAATCAAGACAATACAAGTTGTGGAAAATTGAGTTTTATTGTTATTTTCATCTCATGTCAAAAAAAAAAAAAAAAAAAAAACATGAAAAAAAAAAAAAATTTATATATTTTCTGAGTCTAGTTACCACCATGTTTTAATCTAAAAAAAAAAAAAAAAAAAAAAAAATTGTCAAGTTTTTGTGAAATTGAAGTTTCATCATCAACGAGTTGAAGACCGAAGACCGAAGATTGAAGACGTTTCTATGGATCTTTGAGAGAGTAATGTTAATTGCCGATCGGGTGAGAAGGTAAGTGAGTACTCCCATCCTTGCTAATGGTCGATTTCCTTTCTTAGAGATCATCAGAAAAAAGATTCTTTTTGTCCACAACTCTGTGGAGTCTCCAGAAATTATTTAGGAAGGTTATCCTTCTCATCTTCAACGTGTGCAGGATCCCTCTCTTTATTCCTGCCTGCACACATGAGAGACTAAAAAATCGGTCTTTTTGAGTGCAATTATCATAAAACCCTATTGGTGAGGCAGAAGTCGAGGCTTGTGATCACTCTCGAACCCGAATTCTTTCATATGGTATGATTATTTCTCGCTCAACTCTTAAGGATGAGAATGCGTTCTTTGGTTGTTCTAACTTCGTGTTACTAGCATGCAGAAACTCTATGTCCTCATAGCTCCTTGGATGCTTGAGACTCTTTTACGCTCTGAAGTTGGAGAAGGTTTTGTGGGTACACCTCCGGTAAACCCTCACGAGACTACAACTCGTCCACTAGGGACACCTAGGGGTTTAAAGGCTTAGTGCATACGCTAAATGCATTCGAGAGACCAGCGACGGTGGTATAGTTAGGATTTCTTAATTTTGTTTCACTTGAGGACAAGTAAAATTCAGGTTTGGGGGTATTTGACGAGTGCCAAATATTGCATATTTCTACATCTTTTTATTGGCATTTAACTCATCTTTTGTGCTCAGAAATCAGATATTATCCCAAATTCTGTATTTTCCCTGTTTTCAAGAATAAATATTTGTACTAATTAATTTTGTGTTTTTAGGTAGTAAATAAAGCTCGGAGAAATTAAGGAGCCAAAAGAGCAGAGAATTGGAGACGAGCGTCTATGGAGCAGAAAGCCAAAGCCCGCGCGCGCATCAGTTGCAACCCAACAAGTAGCAACCCATTTACAAGACATGGGCTTGAGCAATCCAAGACCCGGCCCATAACCCGGATCCAAGCCCGTTCCATCTGAGCCGTGAGATCTGACCCTTCCGCATCCAACGCTCGCATCGGCCCATGCATCAATTCTCGCTGCATCCGCTTCACACCCAAGCCGCCTACCCCCTTAACTACCGAACCAAACACGCCCTTCTCCATTTCTCTTTTCTTTCTCCCCGACACTTGCAGAGCTCCCCCATCCCTCTTCTCTTCTCCCGACCATGGCAGAGCCACCTTCTTCTTCCCCGACACCACAGCCACCAACGCAACCACCAGTACAGCCGCCTTCACCACCTCCTAGTTTCTCTCTATCTCCTTCATATTTCTACATCTTTTTATTGGCATTTAACTCATCTTTTGTGCTCAGAAATCAGATATTATCCCAAATTCTGTATTTTCCCTGTTTTCAAGAATAAATATTTGTACTAATTAATTTTTTGTTTTTAGGTAGTAAATAAAGCTCGGAGAAATTAAGGAGCCAAAAGAGCAGAGAATTGGAGACGAGCGTCTATGGAGCAGAAAGCCAAAGCCCGCGCGCGCATCAGTTGCAACCCAACAAGTAGCAACCCATTTACAAGACATGGGCTTGAGCAATCCAAGACCCGGCCCATAACCCGGATCCAAGCCCGTTCCATCTGAGCCGTGAGATCTGACCCTTCCGCATCCAACGCTCGCATCGGCCCATGCATCAATTCTCGCTGCATCCGCTTCACACCCAAGCCGCCTACCCCCTTAACTACCGAACCAAACACGCCCTTCTCCATTTCTCTTTTCTTTCTCCCCGACACTTGCAGAGCTCCCCCATCCCTCTTCTCTTCTCCCGACCATGGCAGAGCCACCTTCTTCTTCCCCGACACCACAGCCACCAACGCAACCACCAGTACAGCCGCCTTCACCACCTCCTAGTTTATCTCTATCTCCTTCATAGCTTCTTCACCCTAGAAGCTAAGTTTGAGATAGAAAGAGTTAGGGTTAGGGTTCGTCAACAGTGGGGGAAACATCAATTTAATGGAGTGCAACGCCGAATTAACAGAGGGGACAACTGATTCAGCGGCTTTGGGTGAGAGGGTCTTCACTTAATTTCTGATTTGAAGTGAGTTAAGGGTTTGCATGTATAAATAGGGATGAGCAGTGTATGTAAATGCTTATGCCTGGATTAGCCAGTGCACCAAGCTAGATTTTAATTTGTGCTTTACTTATGCTTATGATGTTCTAATTTAATGTGCTAGGGTGTTGATGAAACCCCTAATTTTCATGTCAAGTTAATCAATCTTTGGTTTTGTTTTTGTTGTGCTATAGTGTGTTAGGATTAGTAATTAATTGATGAGCTTATGAGCCTTGTGATGAGTTGTCTTGTGAAAAGACAACTCATACTAGGGGTGAGTTAGTAAAAATTAGGTAATGAACATCTACTTGAGACCTTCAAGGGAAGGCACAAGAACATAATCTGAGCTACATTACCTTAGCATAAGATTAGAAGGTGGATTCACTGCCCTAGTGTTCTACAATCTGTATTTACATCTTAGAATTATAGTCACAACAACTCCTTGTCGTATCGACGCCAAAATAAAACCATATTTGTGTTACTACCCCTTAGAAATCAGTTTAGTGAAGCCTTGAGATCAACTTACACAACCCCAAATCTCTGTGGATCGACCTGTACTTTCCCTACCTCCAATAGGAACTGTGCACTTGCAGTTTACCTGTAGGCAATCACTTTTCCCAGCCTACCAATAAACAAAAAACTAGGCACAATTCCTAATTTTTTATTTTACACCTTTGTTTATTCATCTTTCTGATTATATCTTTTCAACAACAAGATTCTCAAAAAAGACTATTTGATGAGTGCCCATTTCTTAATCATGTTGTATTGTTATTGAATGTCATTTAGCATCAACCTCTAATGGAGTAAATAATCTTTAATCATTGTAATCCGTCAACAACGTGAATGATCAAAAACCATTGTAATCTTTCGACAGCTAGAGTTGTTTTTACCTTCATTGATATTCAACAATCTTCAATACCCATTAATATAGTACAAAAATAGAGTTGTTCTTGCAGTTTATCATGTAGATGCCCACTTTAGTGGGACCCTATTACTTGGGTACCAAGTATGTAAACTCTATAAATAGAGTCATAAATCTTTGTATTATACAGAGATTAATAGAATTTCTCTCATCTTCTTCTCTTTACTTCGTGTCTTTTTCTCCCCTTTCTCTATTTCAAAAGACGTTATCACGCACGTAGCTCTAATAGCTAATATATTAATTTTGATTTCACAATTTTTGATTTTTGTTAAAATCATTTTATTTTCTACTTATATACCTAATTGATTTGGTTTTAATAAATATCTTTCTCAGTTTTTTATGATACAATTAATATCAATTGTTTATCAATCAATTAAACGATATTGGAATGGATTTTCCATAACATAGGCGTAAGTATATTACTGCCGGTTATGCACCCTAACCCTAACCCTAAAAGTATAACTTTATTATTTTGTTTTACATCGCATACTATCTATTGGTAAGATTTTTTTTATGAAAACCTTAAAGGCACAAACAGTTCTAAAACTTGACGCCTCCTCAGGTCCATGTTTGATTGGAAAGCTAAATGTTGTTTTGTCCTACATGACATTACTAGCATTCAACAGTAATTTTAATTTTGGTAAATCCGACCGTTTATCTATGTTATAATGATGTACCACTATACTGTTTGATTTATTTTATTTTTTTACTTCCTATGCAAGATAGCAGGAGATGAGGCTATTCTTGTTTGTTTTGGACTTCTATTTTTTACTGTCATATTTTATGATGTTTTTTTCTTATTGATCTTGTACTGATCAATTTTTGGTGATTAAAACTGGTGGTTAATGAAGTCGCCTAATTTAATGAATCTAACAGCCGGATTTTTGATACCGCGATAAGGTACGATCTTGTGATTGAATATCTAATTATCGATTATGTACGATACCTTTCTCTTCTTTAATTTTTATTTTTTAATTGGAAATATAAAATAAAAATAGAATCCATCAAAGGATGGTCTAAAGTTTCTATGCCTTTCATGAAATAGTAATCACCAAATATTGGTATTATTACTTCGGCTTTGATTACATTTTCGATAATGAATTACATGCACGGTTGAAAAGCCTACGGCCAATTAAATTTGGTATCTTCCTCAATAAGAGGAAGATCATGTTATTTTCATATGGATCTTTCGTATGCAATGACTAAAATGACATTTTTTTTTGTTTTGTTTTGTTGATGTATATCGCAAAAATCAATTGATATTGATTTTCTCTCTCTGTCAATTCTATGAGATGAGATGTATAAATTGGCATTCTATATTATTTTTAAGCCAATATGGTTCTATTCCTTACAAGGAACCATTCATAACTAATATTAATTGGTTTTTATTCCATACAAGAAACTATCATCAATCAACCACAAAGTAGATTTTTTTTCTTTCTAAAACGAATATCGATTTGTGTTTCTCTATCAATTTTATCAATTGCAAATACCAGTGTACGAGGAATTGTTGCTTTCATGAGGGATATTAAGCAATTTTTATTTTTATTTTACTTTTGTTGATTTTTACCATTAAATTAATTAGTATTGTTTATAATATACTTAACCTTTTTTTGCTTAAAAACACACCATGGGATTAACAAAGCAGAGAGTTACAAACATCAGCTAAGGTCTCCTTTCTAACAAGAGCTTCCAAAAATAAGGAAAGGAGACCCAAATATCTTTGAAACTGAATTTTTTAGCTCGACGTGCAAGCCGATCTGCTAGATTGTTTTTCACATGCTTAATATATACAACTTTAAAAGAACAAAGACTAGAAAATAATATCCGACAGTCTTCAAGAAGGTCACTGCTTCTCCAATCTACGTTAGTACTGGCTCCATTCACAAAATCCACCAACTGGAGACAATCACTAACAAAGGTGACTTTGGAAAGATTCATCTCTTGAGCCCAAGATATAGCCAAAATTAGAGCAGCCACTTCAGCACCAACTACATCTGAAATCAACCCAAAATCTGATCGCGTTCTTCTTATTCTTCCTGTAATATCACACCAAATAACACCCAAACCCATATTATAATTTTTAAAGGAACCATGAATGAACATAAAATGATCAACCTCAGACCTGGGAATTCTAATATCCCTACTAACTCTTCTAGTCATTGACGGATGAGCAATATAAGTGTTGATCATTCTTTTAGTCTCTATCACGGCTTTATTTATATCAATATTAGTATTTCTGAAACTAACATCACACCTTAATTTCCAAATGCACCACATAACAATTGCACCAATACTCGGCCAGTTAACATTAAAGGGAGATGAACCAAGAGCAGAGTCATGCCAGAGCAGGAAAATATCATCAATCCACTCCAAATCAGTAGTAATTAAATGTTGCAGAGAGACCCCAAACCATATATGAGCAACAATCGGACATTTAAAAAACAAATGCAAAGCAGGTTCTTCCTGATCATGACATAAAGGACACTTCACATCCACATAAGGGTTATAAAATTGAAGAAGATAGTTAACTGGCAGCATCTGTGCAAAGATTTTCCACATGAAAAACTTAATTTTCGGCAAACATTCAATTGACCTAACTTTTCTCCAAAATTTAGCATCTTCCAAAGTTCTAGTCTCATTCATATAACATCTATAAGCATATTTAATAGTAAAGGCACCATTCTTAGTATGTGCCCACATTAATCTATCACTCTGATTAAGATTTATTCTAATTGTCCTAATTCTGAGCACTTCATCAGGAGAAAATAAAGCAGACAGTAAACCAACATTCCAACAATTATTATGGACATCAATAAGATCACTACACTAACATAGATATAATTACTATGATTTGGATGATTAGAAACTGAAGGAGTAAAGGAATTCGGAATCCAATTTGAATTCCAAATCTGGAAGCACCATCATTAATTTTAATAACTACATTAGCTCTAATAAAATTTAACCTATTAACAATCCCTTTCCAAATCCAAGAAGAGGAATCAACAGCTTTATCAATCTCCAACAAATTTTGATTCAGAAAATACTTATCTTTCAAAAAAACAGAGACTAAGTTATTTGGATTATGGATAACTCTCCAACCTAGCTTGCAGATGAACACCCTATTAGTAACATATGTGTTTCTAATTCGCAACCCAACACAGTT
The DNA here is from genome assembly GCA_023531295.1 of Papaver armeniacum. Lineage (NCBI taxonomy): Eukaryota > Viridiplantae > Streptophyta > Magnoliopsida > Ranunculales > Papaveraceae > Papaver > Papaver armeniacum. The sequence goes on from JAJJWW010011161.1 coordinate 51,118, forward strand.
TATAGACTTACCTATATCACCCCAAGAACGAAAATAAGCTGCATGTTTAGGATTTTTCTTAGACCACTAGAAATTTCTCTGTAATGAATCTATTTTGGAAGTAATCTTTTTCGGCAAAGGAAAACAGGACATGTGATAAACAACTAAACTCGAAAGAACATGTTTTGTCACAACTGTTCTACCAGCAACATTCAAATTTGTCTTCTTACAAGATCTTAATCTAGAGTAAAAGTTCTCAATCAGAAAAAGAAAGTATTTAGATTTATCTCTACCTATAAAAATGGGGGTACCTAGATATTTCTCAAAATTACTAAGAAAAAAGGCTTAATCTAGAGTAAAAGTTCTCAATCAGAAAAAGAAAGTATTTAGATTTATCTCTACCTATAAAAAGGGGGGTACCTAGATTTATCTCTCTACCTATGATGCATTTTACCACTAGTAATAAATCCAGACTTCTCGAAGTTGATTGCTTGGCCTGAAGCCTTAGAAAAAACATTGATAATCTTCATAAGATTTCTAGCATAAGTAATGGAAGCTTTAGAAAACAACATACAATGATCAGCAAAGAAAAAATGGGAAATCGAAGGACTATTTTTTTTTTAATTTAAAACCTTTAATTAAATTGTCTGATTCCGCCTTTACAAGCAGTTGAGACAGAACCTCCATGCAAAGAATGAAGATATAAGGAGAAAGACAATCTTCTTGCCTAATACCTCTAATGGGGAAGAACATTTCACCAGGGGAACCATTAACTAGTACAGAGTACGAAACAGTACTTATGCATTAAAATATCAAATGACACCAATCCTCAGAAAAACCAAGTTTCTTAAAGACTGCCAAAATAAAGGACCACTCTAACCTATCAAACGCTTTGGAAATATCAAGTTTAATGGCCATATGGCCATATGACCATTTTTCGAATTTTTCTTTTTCTTCTTAAATGAGTGAAGAATTTCATGAGTGATAATAACATTATCATGGATTTTTCTGTTGGCTATGAAAGCAGATTGATACGGCGATATTAGAGAGTCTAATAATGGTTTCAAACGATTTGTTAAAATTTTTGAAATAATTTTATAGATAGAGTTAGGTAAACTGATAGGCCTGAAATCATGGGGGGAAGAAGGATTTTTTATTTTTGAAATTAGGGTAATAAAGGTATAATTAGATTGTAAAAGAAGAAATTTGTTTTTGAAATTTTTTTGAACATGAGAAACTAATTCAGTCTCAACAATATCCTAATTATCCCTACAGAATCCAGTAGGAAAACCATCAGGCCCTGGAGAACTCCATGGGGCCATATTTTTAATCGTATCAAAAATTTCATTACTGGTGGGAATAGCAACTAAGGTAGTGTTAATATCTTCAGAAATGATTGGTTCAACATATCTTAATGCTTCCACTATGTCATCTTTACTCGGATTATAAGAAACATAAATATTTTTAAAATGTTTAGTAATCAACGACACAACCTGATCTCTATTTCCCAACCAATTACCCTGCTCATCCTAATGGTATGAATAATGTTATACATCTTTATAAGTTTCACCGTATTGTGGAAAAAATGACCATTTGACCTATCAAACGCTTTGGAAATATCAAGTTTAATGGCCATATGACCATTTTAAAAAAAAAATTCTTTTTCTTCTTAAATGAGGGAAGAATTTCATGAGTGATAATAACATTATCATGGATTTTTCTGTTGGCTATGAAAGCAGATTGATACGGCGATATCAGAGAGTCTAATAATGGTTTCAAACGATTTGTTAAAATTTTTGAAATAATTTTATAGATAGAGTTAGATAAACTGATAGGCCTGAAATCATGGGGGGAAGAAGGATTTTTTATTTTTGAAATTAGGGTAATAAAGGTATAATTAGATTGTTAAAGAAGAAATTTGTTTTTGAAATTTTTTTGAACATGAGAAACTAATTCAGTCTCAACAATATCCTAATTATCCCTAAAGAATCCAGCAGGAAAACCATCAGGCTCCGGAGAACTCCATGGGGCCATATTTTTAATCGTATCAAAAATTTCATTACTGGTTGGAATAGCAACTAAGGAAGTGTTAATATCTTCAGAAATGATTGGTTCAACATATCTTAATGCTTCCACTATGTCATCTTTCCTCGGATTAGAAGAAACATAAATATTTTTAAAATGTTTAGTAATAAACGACACAACCTGATCTCTATTTTCCAACCAATTACCCTGCTCATCCTAATGGTATGAATAATGTTATACATCTTTCTAAGTTTCACCGTATTGTGGAAAAAATGAGTATTTCTATCATATTGAGCAAAGTAGTTAATCCTAGATTTTTGTTTATAAAAATAAAAACTATGCTCAATTTCATACCAATAGTCCAGTTGTTTGGAATAATTCAAAATATAACTTCCTATATCAGGTGAGTAAGGCAAAGCTTGGATTTTTTTTTATCTCAGCATTTAATCTTCCTATTGTAGTTTTGATATGACCAAAAGAATGGATATTCCATCTAATCAGCTCATGCTTAACATTATAAGTTTGTTAACCACAACAAAACAAGGAGAACCCCTTACATATTTAGACCAAGAATATTATTGAGAACCTCTTTAAAATCAGGGTTCATTTGCCAGCATTTAAAGAACTTGTATGGAATATTACTATTTTGCTCCCAATGAAAACACTTAAGCAAAATAGGACTATGATCAGAATATATTCTTCCCAAATTAGTGACTCTAGTTTGAGGTACAACATTAACCCATTTATCATTCATAAAACCCCTGTCTAATTTTTCAAAGATCAATTCCAAAGGATTCTTACAGGGGTTTACTCAATAAATACTTTTATTGATTTCCAAAGAGTTTAATGGATTTACAAAGTATTGTGTTATTGGTTGTATACTTTTAAAATCTCTTTCAAAGTTTATGTTACTCGTTGTAGATTGTCAAAAGGTCTTCTAAAGTTTTATGTTACTCGTGTAAACTTGAAAATTTAAAGACTTTGCATACTTACCTATTTTCAAGACTTTGAGTGACTTTTGTGTATATATTTGCCTTGATAAAAGTCTTGCAAAATATGTAAGATTTTGGAAGACTTCCAAATTTTTTATAAAGATGTTTTTTACTTTCTTTAATTTTATTTCATGAATGCACCATCTATAAGACTCCTATTATAGATGAGTATAAATTATATTATATTATATGAAATATTTTTTTAATTTAAATTATTATGTACAAATGTACATTAATAATTATTTTATGGATGAAGACTGACTGAGACATCTGAAGGTTTTGATGCAAGGCTGACTTGAGCTTTAAGATATGACCTCTGAACTGTTCCAGAGCTTTCTCTTTTTCCTGATATAGCAACAACCTTAGTAAGTGCAGCATGAGTAGCTTTTGGAGCAGGTGCAGGAAGAGCCCTAACGTAGATTCTCCTCTGAATTTCCTTACATTTGCCCTCATCATGAAGCAGAACAATGCATTTAATACAAGCATGATATGGCAGCTTAGGATAAAAAACAGACATAACAAAAGTTCTTCCATAGGTATTGAAGACTACTTTCTTTGTCATAGGAGATTTCACAGGCACCATTACTTTAACTTCATAAAAATTTCCCATTTGTGTTTCAACAGCTACAACAGTCCCTAACTGCTCAATGATCTCCCTAGCTTTACCCTTATTAATAAGAATATGAGGTATTGTAATCTGCACAAGCATTAAAGTTTTATCCCATTCCAAATCAAACACTGACTCCAGATTACCCAAAGGCTGAATTGCAAACAATTGACCAAACAACATTGAAGGTCTGGCTGCCATTGCTAAATCTAAATCCTCCTTCTTTTTGAACATAATCACAAAAAGTTTAAGATTTTCTTCCATGCTATGAATATAAGGTTTAGCTAGTTTAAAGTTAGCAGAGTTGATAGTCCAAATCCTATTTAAGTGATGTTTTACAAAGGTTTTATGATAATTACGATAGAGATCACATAACAATCCAGCAAGCCTAAAAGGGAATTCTTCAACATCTTCATCTAAATCTAACCCTCTCACATGATCTGCAGAGAGATCCATACTCACAATATGGAAGGAGAAGAAAAGATAAAAGCACACACTCAGTATAGAAGAAAGCAAGATGTTGAACGCAACTGATTCAATATAAGGAAAATGAAAAATTAAACAAGAAGTTATCCTAGCACAAGAAGAATAATCACATATATTATCTCAAGTTGAATCATGTGACAATGAACTTAACTACACTCAACAGACAAACATTCCATCAGCTGCAGACAGAGACTTCCCATGCTTACCAAACATGACTTCCAAGTGTTGAAAACAATCTGAAATAGTACCACTAACAGATAAGAGAATAGAATAAAAATCTATGTAAAGTAATTAAGAAAAGCTTCCATCTAAATATTCTTGAGCTTCCAAATAAAATAAAGTTTCCAGAGTGTAAACAACAGAAACTAGAAGGCTATAAAAAATCAACAGTCACTTAGAATTCTTCAATCAGTTCACCACCGGAGAGAAAATCTATAGCTTCTAATCAATAAACTGAAAGCCCTCAATAAAGAAATAAATTAATCTTTGCACAAATCACAATTAAACAACCAGACGACCATAAAAAACCATTTATTAAATTAACTAAATAATCCAATCCCTACAAAAGTAGGATCTCATTATGCTAAGTAGCCTACCCAAATTCCAACTTCAGAACTAAACAACCAGAAAAAACCAAAGACCGATTAATTGGGAGAATCAAAACCATACCTAGAAGGAACCTCTAACATCAGCTTTAATCTCAAATCCAATCCCACAATCTCATGATGATAGACACCCAGACCCTATGTTGCTTCCTTCAATTGCCCATGACCTAATCTATAAGAGCAAAAAGTGAGAAAAAATAGAAAAAAGGAATAATCAAATAAAAAACAAATCACTTCAAAGCAATTCAGTGGGTGATTTTAATCTTGATAAGAACAGAAAAAAGGTATCAATTTTTTTTTTTAAAATTAGATGAAAAGACTAGACCATCCAAATTTGGTTTTGCAAAAATTAGGTAAAAAGAAAACAGACATATTAGAGCTCGAATTGTTCAAATCAAATCATTGAAATTGACAGAATGAGGATTGGAATTAGTAAATCATAATAGAATAACAAATAATCATAAAAAATAAAAAAATCATAATCAATTCATTCCATACAAAGTCTGGAAATTTCCAATGGAAATTCCTGCATGACCTGGCAGATGCTGGTTTTCTTATACTAACTTTACCATTTATATATGACGGTATGCCTCATAATATTCTGATATTTTCTATCACGTTATCTATAATATACTTAACCATCTAGAAGGTTTGTAACCAATTATTGTCTTAGATTAACTATTAGCTGGTTATTAATTTCCGTCAACAACTATTTTTTATTATTTTGTTTAAAGCATCGTGGTGGTCGTCTAAGTTGAAATTTCTTTGATCAGGTCAAGGGGGTAAAAGCAAAGGTAAGACCCATAATAATTATACCCAAATAACACACAGAGATTAAAAAAAAAAAGATTACATTGAGGTTAAACAGAGACCATGTGAAGCATAAGGTTAGACAAAGACCGAGATACAAATTAGAGAGAGATGGGAGAGAGAATGATTTTTTTCCCAATTTTTTTTTGTTTCTACAACTTTCCCAATTTCCCATGAATGCATTTAATTTCAAAATTTAAACAGTAAACAAAACAATCAACCATGGTAAAAAGTATAGCCAATTAGAAAGCGAGGAATGTGCACATTGAGTTAATGTATGGTGCACATAGATGCATTAGTAACAAATTTTAGCATAAACAATTAGTTACTTAGCATAAATTGTAATTTTGTAATGAGTCCAAATTTGTGCACCCCTCGAAAACTGGGGTGCACATTCCAGCCGTTCCTATTGGATAATATTTTCAGTTTGAAAACTTGACTTTTAGAATTTTTCTTAAAGGTAAAAACTTTCGGTTTTCCAAAAAACAAGGCAAGGTTCTCTCCTTACCCTCTCTTGTCTCTGATAAATGATAATCCATTCTCACTGTGATATTTATCCATATACTATCCTGTCTTATGAATTCATACATTAGATACAGTAACAAGTGTTCATAAAATTTCTGAATTTGCAATGTCTAGATGAAGAATGGTATATTGTTATACTTTTTGTTGTTTGTTTCAATAATTTCGATCTTTTTAAGGGTATCATTTCATGGTGGATATAGAGAGGTGTAATCAGTTTCATTCAATATTTGAATTATGAGATTCATTTTCTTCCTTTGCTAAGCAATTCAGTTATGTTGTTAGTTCCTTTCTTTTCATTAGATCTTAAGTCGAAAATTGGTTTAACCAATTGGTTGTGATGAAACAGAATCAAATTGAACAAAGATTGAATTGTATATGAAATCGCCGAATTTGCAAAAGATGGGTAAGAGCGAGAGATATGAAATAATATGGTTTTACGTGTTCCTCATCTCCATCTTTGATATGCTCACATAAATATTTAGATTCTTGTTTGTTCTTAGATAATATATGATACAAAGTGATATATATATATATATATATATATATATACACATGATGAACTCAACAAAGTACTCTATAAGTCCTTATGATGAAGATGAACCCAAAAACAAAAAGAGCGACGAACAAAAAAGAGAGAAAATTTGTTTTTTTTTTTTGAAAACTTGTGTTTTAAGCTTTTAATAGGAATATATTAAAACTGGTTTTCTGATAAAAAAGAATTCCAATAGGAATGGCCGTAATGTACACCTAGCAGACTAAAACATCACGAGGGATTTTGCGTTTCCCCCTCAAAAAAAGATAGCTGTTTTGCATTACCCCCCTTTTAAATTGATAATAGGTGAAACCCCCTCTCTGTTATAACTGGTGTTAACCTAGAGTTAACTATGCACGTGTAGTGCACGTGAGTATAATAAATAAAAGGGGGATTTTGTGTTTCCTCCTCAAAATAAATACCTAATTTGCATTACCCCCTTTTGAAACTGCTAATTGGCAACACCCCCTATAAACTAACTGTGCCGTGATAGACCTCTTATCTCAGCATGTGTTGTGTGCGTTTGCAATATTAAATAAATAAAAATTATAAAACCCTAGAATACCACTTCATTGCCTCCCCCAGGACCTACTCTCCGTGGTTCACTATATCAAAAAATCAATCGAAATATTGATTTTATTACTCTTTTATCTCTCACACACAGATAAGCAAACATCAAAACCCCTAAATCTCGTTTCATCAAACCCAAACATCAAAATTGATTGGAAATTTTTTACAGATCTTTGAAATTGAATTCATGGATTTCAAGTAATTTGTTGTTTTAGACGAAGGGTATGAAAGAAGAATCAGAATCAGACGAAGAGTTTAAGTAATTTTTTGTTTCTCACTTATTTCGTCTGCAAATAATGGCGGAAACATCAATCACAGTAACTAAGATCAAGATTGGAGGGTTATTAACCGCCATTACCATATATTTATGTCGTCCATCATTTGATTAATCAAGTGCACATCCTATAATTTTCAGTTTGTGGTCGTCCCTGTAACTTTCTTGTTTTTGATTTTGTAATATATCACCGTCTTCGCTGCCGACGATCTCTCGACTGATATTTCCTTCATACCTCTTATCTCTTAAGCTTGTAAATTGCGTGAAAAATCCTAAATAAAAAAACAAAAATAGTTTGTAATTTTTTTTTTTTTGCTTGTTCTTCACCGAGAACGAAGACAGAGATGATAAATAAGAAAGGAATCTTTCCCTCACTGTTTTCATTATTTATTAATTACACACATGTGTAATGTACATGCAAAGTTAACTGGGCAGTGACGGTGGTTATAACCGATAGGGGGGTTTTGCCAATTAATAATTTAAAAAGGGGGTAATGCAAATTAGGTATTTATTTTTAGGGGTGTAGTTGCAGGAAATCCCACACTACACCCCTCACTCGAATTTGCTTAATTAATCCATTTGAAGATGAGTAACAATATATTTTATTGATTGTTTTCTTGAAAGGTTTACAAAGAAATGTAGAACAGAGCTAAAGAAATTACAATCACTCTTAATTTTCTCTCTCCTAATGACTTGCTTAACAATTCAAAGAAGATCTCCCCTACAACAGACTAACTCAACCCTTTATATAGGGTAATACACGGTGGATGACAGCTAAGATGTCCTTTATTTTTGGGAATAACTCGCAAAGTGTCGCGAGTGTTATAAACATTTTTCCTTGCGACACTCCTAAATTTCGCCAAGTCTTCACACTTTTCTCACGTTCTGGCTTTCGTCATCTAATGCGTCATTTAAATCACTTCCTTGCGACGCCTTCGCAACGTAGTTGTTTATTACTCTCTCAAAATACCGATGTCGCGATATTCGCTGCTCCTACATCTTGCCTCTTCTCATGTCTTCTCTGAAGAAGAGAATGTCATGAGAACCAATATTTTAAAATGCCGTAACTGCTCATCTTTATCTCGCGATTGTTCATTTTTACTCGTTTTATTTATGTACGGAATTTATTACAGGTGTTTCTTCTTCCACTCTTTTCTTGACACGTCTCTTTCAACCGTTTATTCTTGACCATTCACGTCCCATCTCGCATTAAATGCATTTGTTTTCTCGAGGATTCTCTTCTCTATATATAGCTTTCTTACCCTTCTCTTTTTCTCTTTTATTTTCCCTCTGCAACTTCCCTTTAACTTTCTTCCTCCGCAGTTTGCGCTTCTGCTACTGTAATCCTCCCCTTCAATTCTCTCAATCTTCAATTCTCCATTCATTCCCATACTGTATGAATGGCTTCACTAGGTCGTACATATAAACCCCTTTTCTTAAGATAATAAAATAAATTACAAGAGAAGGTTTCATCTTCAAATCAACCATTATATGAAAGTAAAATCAAATAAAAAATAAGCAAACAAATAAAATAGAAGAGATATTGGTTAAGGATTCGTTTTCCTTCTCTCATGCTTTTCACAATAACTAGAATTGATTTTTAATCTCAACTTTTATCATAGAATACCTTGATGAATATCCATAAATCTCCTCATGTCATCAACAAATAATAATCATAAAATCATAGTCTACTTGTATTCGCTAGGTCAATCATAAAACAATATTTTCCTGAGACAAAACTAATATATTGAATCAAAGAATCATGCTTTGTGGACTTCCCATTCCCCTAGAATAAAGTAGAAGAAAGATAATAATAAAACAAGATAAGATAATCTAGGTTTTTTTCAAAGATACCATTATTCTATGAAATCCTTGCTCATGAAAAGTTCTCTTGCAGGCATCTTGTGTTGCACCAAGATGGTGCATTATCGTTGAGTGGTATCAAATTCCACCAACCAATCCGTTTGATGCTTGACATGCCTACAATTCGCAATTGCTCATCTCGGCCACAACACAAGGATGCTCATTCTGTTCGGACTCACAATTCCAAAGGATCTTTATATCCTGTGAACTTAATGTTAGAGATCCTAAATTCGCAAATTTAGAAATAGTTCATGCCTTCATTGTAGCTATCACGGCTTCAACAAGACAATCCCCGCCACATTCCACGTAGCTTCTCATTACAAATCACAAGAACTTCTCGGTCTCACCACGAGCCATGAAAATCACCCACTATCATTATACATTGCGGTGCCACCATTGCAACACCAACAAAGCCGCATTGCCATCACTCGGCTACGCAATCCAGAAAATTTCTTTCGATTCAATCCCGATCTTGCATCTCAAATCCATCTCTCAACACCCATTCTTCTTATTCAATAATAAACATGAGAAATGATAAAATTGGGTGTTATCCGGCATAACCATCCTCCGGATAAGGGCTACCGGTGTTAGTAACACCCACTTCTGATTGATAGGGGTACCTGAATGAGAGCCCCTTAACCACCTCGGACTCCAAATAGTCTTCGCCCTTGATGAAATGACAATTTTGCCCTTAGTCCTCAAGGGGTGCAATGAAAAGTAGAAATCTTGCATTTGAACGAGTTCCAATTGGTCTTTTGCTCCAAATGACTCCATTGCACCTAATAAACTCAAAAGCACACATAAGATACATAATTTACAAGAAAAAAACAAAGAAAGCATAAATACTAGATATTAAATACGGTGAAAAGAATAGATAATATTTCCGATGACAAGTATCTTGTAGAAAATTTCTTCATAATTATTGATAATAAACATGAGAAATGATAAATCCATTTGGGTGCTCATTGAAAAGAATAGATAATATTTAGATGACAAGTTGCTTATGCAAGATATTGATTGGCATTCGGGCAACAATAGCACTCCCCGTCATTCCAAAGATGAGAAATGGTGGGTTGTTCCTTTGTTGTTGAGTGGATCTTACATCGCAGGTTCATATGTTCTCCCTGCACACCTTGTGAATTATCATCCTTGGGAGTTTAAGTGGCCTGAGGAGACGAAAGAGGTATATTTCCTTTTTTCAATTTCGCCTTGCGACATTTTCTTCCTCTTTTATTTATTAACTTTCAAAAAATTTTAGATCGCCAGAATGAGAAAGAAGTATAAAGAAGATCCAAAGCCGAGTACCCTGGCGATACTCCGATCGCTCACGGATGAAGTAAGAAACATTTTCTTTTGTTATTTTAAACAATATTGTTGCCTCTGTTTCTTATCTTCATGCGTATGCGAAGGTTGACGTTGAAGAAGCTATAGCTGCGAAGGTTAAAGGCAAGGATAAAATTACTTTTCGCAAGGACAAGTCTTCGCTCCGCTTTCTAAAAACGGAAAATCCATCTCTCTCTCATTGTAGTTCTCAAACCAACGAAAATTCTGATGAAGGTGAAAATGAGGTTGGTATTTCCTCCGCGAAAGAGAATTACTCGACAACTTCTGCTATGGCGCAATTGTCCAGTGTCTTCTCCGATTCTATGCAAGGTTTAGGAGATGATCATCTAACTGCTACTTGCGGAGCTCTCGCGAACGTTGACCTCCAATCACTTAAATGCTCTCACTGCTTTGGTATGTTCATATTCCTTTGTTTCTCTGTAATTTCGATTACAAGCTTTATCTTAACAATTTCTTTTTTCCTTTATAGTCTGGGAGAGCTTCCTTTGTTGTTGCCTCAGATCTCGAGAGAAGATGCGACAACTTTCGCAAGAAAAATCTCCAACTTAAAGAAAAGATCCGAGAATTAGAAACTGAGGTTGCGATGTCTCGCAAGAAAGATGAAAGAATTCAACAATTGGAAATTGAATCTGCTTCTCAGAAGACTAAAATGTCTACTCTTCAAAGTGCAAACCAGCAACTTTATGGTATAAAATTTTTACTCTTCAAGTCGTCTTTACGTTGTCAGCTACTATTCTTTGCCTGATTTATTATTTTCGCAGACATATATAATCTCTCTGAAGAAGCCATTCTTCTCCATTCATTTCCCGAGCCCATGGATAATGATGTTCTTCTCACCCATCTCAACGAGTCTTTAAGTAATTCATCAAACAAAATTGATTCCCTTTCATTGAATGAACTTCGAACCAAATGTCGCCTCTTAGAGATTGAGCATAGAGCTAGTTTAGGTTTAGCCAATCGATTTAAACAAATGTATCTTGATTCCCATAGAAAAATCGAGCTTCAAAGGAAGAAAATTAGTGGCCTTATTGATGAAAAAGACCGCAAATTGCTAATAGGGGTGCACAGGCATTAGCAACATTCCAAAAATCTCTTCTCGAAGTACAAATTGAACGAGATGAATCCCTTCGTCAGAATGCCATACTTATGGAGCGAGAAGAGCAAGTTCGTTTGCTTCTTGTTATAAATAATGGTGATGAGTTCGCTTGGGCTGCGAAGGTTCTAGATAATGCCAGGAATAATTTAGGTGTTGATGTTAGTCTTCATACCGAGCATACTGCCTTGGTTAAAGATATGATATCTGACAGAGAAGGTTGTTTATTATACTTTTCTCGCTCTTTACCTATGTAGTAATCTTGTTATAGTGTTGTTAATTCATTATCATATGTTTTGCAGAATCTGAGAAGAGATTTCAAACAAGGATTGAAGAACTTGAGTCTGAAAAAGGAGAACTCGCAGAAGGCCTTTCTCTTCGCAATAACAAGTATTCTAAGTTGAAGAAACAACTACAAGCTACAGTGGCGAATTTCAACAATACTGCTGTTCGTTTTCGCAATCAAACTATTGAAATGGTTTGCAGTGATCACCGAATTCCTCTTTTTTCATATCCTTGTCTTCACGATGATATTCCTGAAGATACGCCTTTCTCGGATGTCTCTGATAGTGAAGCTAGCGAAGCAGAAGAATCTGGCGAAAAGAATGATGAAACTGAAGAATCTGACCAAGAAGAAGAATCTTCAAAGAAATAACTTCTTTTTCTTCTTTCGCTTCTTGTAATATATATACTCTTTCAATCTTCTTGGATTGTCAATCGTGAATTCAATCTTCATTTTCTTTACTTGCACATATTAATCAAGCAATTCTCTTTTATAATTCGACTAACTAGTATTATGAATGCATAAATTCCTCATATGGAAATGAATAACAAAACTTTATCCTATTCATTCCCATACTTGCCTCTGTTATTCATTTTCAAATGAGAGATTTGCCTCTGTTATTCGTTTTCGTAAGCATATTTGCTTTCTCAATTCTGTGTATGTTTATATCTTTAGTTATGCTAAAGCCCGTTATTGCGACAAGATCGCAGATTGTCTCCACAAATGAAGAACTCCATTGATCTTGCCTTATCGTTTTTGTGTGGTCTTATTTTGCCTTCCTAATTAAAGGTCTTATTTCGCCACCCCTCGTTGCGACAAGATCGCAGGACGTCTTCACATTTTCATGTAATGACCCATTGACCTTGTCTTATCATTTTTAAGTATTTTTGCCTCTGCAGGATATTTTGTCTGCGACAATATGACAGGCTTTAATACTCTTGCGAGTGTAAAATCCCATGACATTGCCGTCTTTGCGACGAAATCGCAGGACGTTTTTGCATTTTCATGCAATAACCCATTGATCTCGCTTTATCCTTGCGTCAGTATTATTGCCTCTACAGGATCATTGCATAAATATGACAAGCCTATATTTCCTTGCGAAAATAAAGTCTCATGACATTTGCGTCTTTTGACACTTATCAGCTCCCTAATGGAGGGTGCCGCCCTTATCTTCTCCCCGATTACATCGGCCATACAAGACTAGCTCCTCCAATCCGGTCTTAACAACAACCTGTTGTTTTCGCAGCCTCTTATCCCTTATACCTATATGGTTTATGGTTACGAGACTCGCACCCTAAGTGGAGTTTTCTTCGGCCGAGTGAAAGATATACCAAGACTTTCCAAGAATGGCCGAGACACTTCAAATGCCCAGAGCACTCTTGGCTCAACCGTGTACCCCGGCGCCTTGAGCATACTCGACTCCTTGGAAGAGACCCTCGGGCGTCCAACCAGGGGTATAACCTTATATATATAGTTGGAAATCCAAGGTATCTCCCAGGATAGGCTTTCATGGGCCCCAAATCTCCATGACTCGGAGTTCCGGGAGCGGTGTAACCTTTCCCCGAGCCATGTCAAGAGATACCCCTTATATGACGCACTTTAGGTCTTACATTTGCCTCTTGCGAAATATCATTCGCGAACTAAGGTGTACGCCATAAAGGTTCGTCCCATTCACTCACTCTTTCATTTTTGTTAATTCATTCAATCATTCATTTTGTTTGCGAAACTATCGCACAACCTTACATTGTTTAATCATTTTTGTTTTTCAATTCTTCAATCAAATTGTCATACATTCTTGATGGCGAGGTCCTTGCATATTTCTTCTTCAATTATTGTTTCTTCTTCTTACTCTGAACAAGCTTTTGTTGTTGCTTTTTGATGATTATTCACTTCTTACACTTTTTGCTCTTGCTACTCTCTGCCTCTACACCATTCAAATCTCTTAATGATTCCTTTCCATCATAATTTCCAACTGCTTTCATGCACTTGTTTCGCAATGTATCTTCTCCTCTTACATCAATGGCATCCACCATTAATCTTTCTCTTCTTTTCTCATCTTTTGCATGTTGCTTCCAACCCTTTCTTTTCTCAGCTCTCTCTTCGCAGCTCTCCACATCGATCTCATAACATTTCTGTCCTTCCGTCCAATCTCCTTTTATAATTCCAATACCACTAGGATGAGGAAATTTTATACACTGATGATATGTTGACGCTACACCCAGAATGTCATGCAACCATGGTCTTCCAATCAATGCATTGTAAGGGGATTCCACATCGACCACAGGTAAGAATATCGGTAGACAATCCTTGCAGAGGTATCCTCATATGCACTTCTCCTTTAGGCTTGTTTGTTGTGCCATTGAAACCATATATCTTGTATGTTGAAGGTATCAATTTCGCATCCTTTCCCCCATAGTCTTGTAAGTATGGTAAAAGAGGATGTTTCTTGAGCTTCCAAAAGTATCAATCAATATTCTCGTTAATCGCTTGACAATTCTCTCGCTTCATCGTCTTCGCCATCTTTGGTTTTGGATTAATTTCCAATTTTACAACCAATGGATTGTCGTGCGTCTCTTTGCCTTCAGGAATCTCTTCTGCGTTGAAAGAAATAATCTGCATTTGCCACTCTTTTAACTGCGACATCTTCGCAATGTTCATCACTTCTTTATTATCAACATCCCTCGCAAAAACCCTACTGAGTATATTATCATGAAAATCCTCAATTGTGCGATATGAGTGAACAATGGAGTTACAAAATAAATTTTTAGCTTTCGCCCCAACTTCTATTACGAACGTTTCTTTCCCCTTTGATGGTGGTGGTGGCAATTATTGAACTTTCTCTTCACTTTTTAGAAAGTGATTCAGCTTCCCTTGATCAATCATTCTAAGGATGATTCTTTTTATGTTTCTGCAGTCGTTTGTCAGATGTCCATGAAAACGGTGGTAAGAGCGAATTCATGACTTCTATCACTTGGTGGTGGTTCATTTCCCATGTTCCATGGTGCGGGTATGTTTTCCATCGGGAGTATAGCTTCCCATTTTTTCAACACTAGTATTCAGTGGTGGCATCTTGATTTCTTCCCATACTACTATATGACGTCGCTGACCTCCATGATAATTCTGTTTTTGACTTCCATAGGTTTCTTGCGAGTGATCAAGTCTCTGAATTTTGTTATTGCCGCCACGGTTGTAGTAATTTCTTTCTCTTTCAAACTCTTCTTGATCTCGGCTTCCCATGGCTACTAACTTTGGTGTCCATCATCTACCACTCTCTCTTGTTGCCCTTGCGAGGTACTCGCCATTGTGTGTATTAACTGGGTAGCAAACTTGCATTCGCATGACATTTGAACTTGTATTCGCAATCGGGTACGACTCCACCTCATTTTGCCTTTCTTCCAAAGCAATATATTCCTCTTGCAATTCTCGCAGACTCCGTCATCGTGATTGTATTCTTGACTCTAAAAATTTGGATATATAGCAGATTGGTTGCGAACATAGCGTTTATAAATGATAAAATGAGATATCTTTCATCTACTCTTCCAGCCATCTCGCTACACATCGTCTTCCATCTCACAGTTAGGTGCCTTAAACTTTCGCCAACCCTTTGTTTTAGCCCAAATACATCTTCAATTCCGTTCGCGAGGAGTTGTTACTTATGTAGGCCCCCAAGAATATAGCTTGTAGATGGTTGAATGACGTGATGGTGTTTCTTGGTAAACCTTCAAACCACTTGATTGCTTCTCTGTTAAACTTGATGCGAAATATTTGCACAATATAGCGTCATGACTTTCCCATTGTAACATACATCTTACATACGCTTTGATGTGTTGTATTGCGCAAGTTGTTCCGTCAAAAATCTTTGGTTAACGCAGTAAATTGCATTTTGGGGTATCCCACCTAACCGCACTTCTAAAGTAAATGGGGTTTTTGCAGCTTCCTCGATTGCCTCATCCAATTGTCTTCTTCCTCCACCTCCTCTATTGTTCAACATTCCTCTCATCTCCGCCAATTCTCTTAAATTTGTTCATTTACCTCAGTGTTCGGATTCATTGGTCTTTTTAGTTCTGTTTCTCTCCTTCTGCGTTCACGCCTATCTTGGTTTTCTTGTTCAACATTCTCTTCTCTTCTTTCTCTGCGACTTTCTCCTTCATCTCGTTCGCGAATGTGCACACCATTGTACCTATCATTTTCTCTTCTTGGTTGTCTACCAATTCTCCTTTGTACTCTTTCATATTCTTTGTTAATATTTTCATTGTTGCGATTTTGCTCGCGCCTTCTTTCTCGATTGTCATGATTGTTCTGCCGAACTGCTTCTTCCAATTCCTGTTCTTCCATTTCTGCTCTCAATCTTTCCCTCTCGCGAGATAAACGTGCTTGTTCAATATAATGTTTTTCAATGTCATCTTCAATTTCCTTTTGTTTCCTTTGTGTCTCTCTCCCAAGTAGTATTCTTCTTCCTTCTTCCTGATTTTCTTCATTAATTGGATCATTCTGCCCTTGGCGTTGCCTATTTTCTTGATTTCCATCATTTTGACCATTCTGTAGATCTTCAGGACGTGGAATATAACGATTTTCTACTACTTCTCTTCCTTCACGACCTCCTTCGCGTAACTTAATTCCCTTTCCAAATTTTCTTCATTAACATTTTCTCGCAGGTAATGTTTCTGTGAAGATTCTTGACCTGATATTATTTCTCGATCTTCTATTTTGCAGCCTCCTATTTTCCATCCTTAATTCGTGGTTTTGCCTTGTTAAATTTGCGCGTTCTTCTGCTTCTAGACGTCTTTCTTCATGTATTGTTTGTCTCAACGTTTCTAATGCTACAATTTCTTCATTTCTATGAGTTGTTTCTCCCATTTCTTCTCGATTTCTCTCCTCTTGTCCACTATTCATCAGTTGTTGCACTTCTTCTCTTTCTTCCATAGAATCTGATCTCCATGTATGCACGCTCACTCTATCATAATCGATTACTCTATTTAGTGCTGGTTGAATTGGTGGTTGAATTGGTGGTTGAATTGATGGTTGAATTGGTGGTTGAATCCGACCTTCTTCTCTATCTCTTGCATTTATCCTTGATGGTTCACCTACTTCACTTCTCCTTTCTCCAACTAATCTCCCACTTCTCCTTACGATCGTTGGTTGTTCTGATGCATTCTTTCTTCTAGCCATTTCTCAATTTTAGTAACTTGTTAAAAATTATTCGAAATTTCTTTCTTGTTACACCTGATTCTTCCAATTCACAAGGTTGATCTTCTACTCATCCCTGTTTCTAGCGCATATGTAGTTACAGGAAATCCCACACTACACCCCTCACTCGAATTTGCTTAATTAATCCATTTGAAGATGAGTAACAATATATTTTATTGATTGTTTTCTTGAAAGGTTTACAAAGAAATGTAGAACAGAACTAAAGAAATTACAATCACTCTTAATTTTCTCTCTCCTAATGACTTGCTTAACAATTCAAAAAAGATCTCCCCTACAACAGACTAACTCAACCCTTTATATAGGGTAATACACAGTGGATGACAGCTAAGCTGTCCTTTATTTTCGGGAATAACTCGCGAAGTGTCGCGAGTGTTATAAACATTTTTCCTTGCGACACTCCTAAATTTCGCCAAGTCTTCACACTTTTCTCACGTTCTGGCTTTCGTCATCTAATGCGTCATTTAAATCACTTCCTTGCGACGCCTTCGCAACGTAGTTGTTTATTACTCTCTCAAAATACTGATGTCGCGATATTCTGCTCCTACAAGGGGGAAACACAAAATCCCCCTAAATAAAAATACATTATCAAAACCCAAAAATCCCTTCATGAACTGCGCTACAAACATGTTAACCCTTCCAGATCCAATGAAGTTAAAGCCTTAATCTTCTTCTTTCGTAACTAAAAAGAGTAAGATCAACAGTTTGGGTATCTCACAGTGATAATGAACACATCATTTTTCAATCACCACCAACCTGCACCACAGACACAAACTAACACCATCATAAAAAATTCATACTTGAGCTCAATTTAAATTGATAGTTTAAATCCAATTCAAACCCATAGTTCCAAAGGATTATAATCGTTTTTCTTTCACAGTGAATTGTTACCACCATTCAAGCAATACGCAAAACAGAGATTTCAACATCAAAAATTAAAGCACAACAACCTAAAGCAACCGCACAGATTTAAGTAAACACTAATATCACAACTCAAATCATCGATCTCCACCCCTTTCATCTATCAACTACCACCATTATCAGAATAATAAACTTCTTAATTGGGGATTTTGTATGGAGTCAGAGAAATAGAGTTTGATGTTGATTGGATGGATTTTTATAGCTCCATGAAAGACTCTAAATCAATTGGTAACCCAACAAATTCACATCACCACCTCATACTCGCATACCACCACCAGCACTAGAATTTATCATCCAATAGCCCCGTTTAGGATCTCGACTGTAATTAAATCATTCACCATTAACATCAATTTAGGGTGGCCGGTGAGGTGATTTGGCAGCAACATTTGTAACTTTTAATTCGGATAAACAGGGATGACTGGTGAGAATTTGTGGAAATTTGGATAACAAGTTTAAGCCACGGTTACAAGGAGAGAGATAAGATATTGTCGTTTATATAATTGATGAACAATTAGGATTGAAGGTGTTTTGAAGTTCTGCCGAGTGTAGGAAAAATGGGTTAAAATAAACTTAGGGACGGATTCGTTGGAGATTTGGATGAAATTTTAAGAAATGCTTGGCCGGAATATTAGATGAAAACTGTTGTTGTTGTTGTTGCCGTTGATAATGAACATAAATAATGATGGATGGAGAAGATCTAAGAATATTCGGGGTTGGTATGGGATATGGAGACATGAGCTGGTGTTTTAATTCGAGTCAGGAAGGAATGAGTTATACACAAATCTCTTT
Organism: Papaver armeniacum; assembly: GCA_023531295.1. Lineage (NCBI taxonomy): Eukaryota > Viridiplantae > Streptophyta > Magnoliopsida > Ranunculales > Papaveraceae > Papaver > Papaver armeniacum. The sequence continues at coordinate 70,021 of JAJJWW010011161.1, forward strand.
TAGTACTAGATGCTGAAGTCTTTCTCCGTGGAGAGGGTCAACATAGACAACGAACTCTATCTATTTTTGATTTTATGCTTAAGGTTATTTTGGGATTTTCACATGTATTTATTTGTTTATTATACTCACGTGCACTAACGCCAGTTATAACATAGAGGGGGTTCACCTATTATCAATTTAAAGGAGGTAATGCAAAATAACTATCTTTTTTGAGAGCGAAACACAAAATTTCCCAAACATCACACATTTTAATATGATAACCAATTGGGCGTGGAAGAATATAACCATCTTACCTAGAGGTAGAAACACCGAAATCTAATGCCAATTTTACGTTGAGTCATGTAACAACTGAAATTCCGATTCAGATTGGGTAACAGATGAGCCTCATGTATTTTTCCGTCCCAGAAAAAAAGCGAACAATAACAGAATGGTCTCTGGGCGGCCTTGGCCAAACAACACCCTCATCGTAGAAGACAGAAAAGTCAAAAGACCATATGTGAAAACATATTGTCCCATTGCATTCTTTTTCCTAGATCATTAAGAGAACCATGCATACATACAACATTCCAATCATTATTAAAACAATCATGCACATGAAGAAAACAAATGTCAAATAACTCAACAATGCAGGTGACTTTAATATTGTTATGCCAGGCAATGAGCATCCCACCAGAGAGTCCAATTCTAGGTATAGTTAACCAGTCATGAAACTTTAAATTCCTAGCTAAGATGTTCATATTGTCTTTGGTAGCTTTAGTTTCTGCTAAGAAAATAAAATCAGGATTTTGTTTCTTGAGGGTATAGTTTAAATGGTTTCTAGTAATTGGTTTTCCCACCCCTTGCACATTCCATGATAGCAACTTCATTTTCAGAAAGAAGAAAACACTTATTCCTCGGTAGCTTAAAGGTATGTAACTTAAAACTGAGAAGGGATTATAAGTATTTGACCAAATCAAAAAAACACAGTAGAACGGATTCAAAACACAATAGATTTTTTTAAAATTAAGATAAAGAATTGATGAAAAGAAAATTCTAGTTTTGAGATTAAGAAGAACCTGGACAATTGGGAGATTTTGGGTTCCAGCATCCACAGTCAAGATAGAAGCCCCATCATTCTTATTATCATTGTCATTTTCTTCATTTGACATCATCATCACCTCATTGTTAGATGAGGACGCCCCCATTTCCAAATTGTGCGCAGAATCAGCATTCACCACCTCTTCAGCGAGCACATGAAGTGCTCTATCTATCTCTTGAAAGTATCCATCCATTTCCATGGCTTCTATGATTATATCTTCTTTCCTTCTTCTTTTATTTGATCTGATATCATTTCTATGAACTTCCGAGAAATAAGAACCACCATTCACGTTCTCACCCGCTGAATTTTCGATTACATGCTTATTAATCTCCACATTTTCTTCTGCTTCTTGAATCTTCTCCACATTTTCTTCCGCTTCTTGAGTTTCATAGCCTCCTGAAACCCCATTATTATCCCTTGTAGCATCATTATCTATTATCAAATTATTCATTACTGGATTCTGGTTATCCTGACCTTGTTCCCCATCTTGAATATCCATATTTTGTTGTATTACTTGAACTAGCTCCTCCACTTGTTCTTCAAAAGGGTCAACTCCTTGCAGATTCAGAACAGGCACAGTTATCCAAGCCATATTGGCTATAAATCCACAATAGTTTTCATTATGATTAAATACATAGCAGTGCCTGCAAGTAGCCGATGGGAAACCCAAATAGAAGATTGCAGTCTTGATTTTTTTCCCATCCTCTAAGGTGATATGCACTTTTCTCACAAGAGGTAAGTTAACATCCAACCTGACTTTAGCTTTAACCACTCCTGTGATGTCTCTATTATAGATAGTAATAGGTTCACCAGCTTGTGATGCGATGAGGTGAGGGATATCATCTCTATCCAGGTCAGCTCTGAGTCTAAACTCGATGTAGAAAACTTCGAACTGAAAAATAGCTCTTTGTACATTCATATGAAATTGCCATGGAAGTAACACCAGTAAGTAACCTCCAATTGAGTGTGGCCTGTCCCTCAGAACTCTCTGAAATATTTCTCTAGAATGAATTCGAAAAATAAACACATTTTTTCTTCCAGTTGTGATGACAACTACTTCATTCTGAGCACCCCATCTTTGTCTAATTGAGAAACTAACCACATTTCTAGTAACTTCACTTTCTCTACATATATAGCCAATCAGTGCAAAAGACTCAACATTCCTTCCTTTTCCTTGCAGACTCACATGCTTGCTGTTCCTTTTGTCTGAACCTTTGTTTCTTTGTGAGTTATTGGAAATAGCATCAGTACTTGCTGAGGTGGAAGCCATTAAATTGAACCAAGTATTTAGCTGGAAAGTTTTATGATCAAAAGAACTTTGTTTTTTTTGAATTTTTTGGTGATAGAGCAGTTTCAAAGTTTTTTCCAGCTGAAATGTAGACTTATGTGTTTTTGAGAGACACATAACGAAGCCATGGGATTGTATATAAACTGGTTTCCATTCAAGGCAGGAGTCTAAATTTTGCCAAGTGTTGGCCATGCTAATGACTTGGAATTGAAGTAAAAACAGTGTATAAAAAAAAAAACTTGGAGAGAAAGTTGAATTCCGACCTTGAGAGAATCAAATTAGAATGATTACTGAGATGGTTGTAAACTTTTTGGATAACTTGCACGGATAAGTGTTGAAAAGGAGGAGCTCGCAGCTACTAAAGCAAATTTCTTTTGCTTAAATAATATGAATATAGGGGTTTGCAGCAGAAATCTTTAGGCGAATCTTTTCAGGCTGACAATGATTTGAGAATAAGAATATAGGTCGTCACCACCTCGACTGCTTCAGCAAAAAAACCCTATTCCTCCCAATCACGCTTGGGAAAAGAGAGAAGGGATGAAGTCTGTAAATAGACGCAAATACAAAGAAAACCAGAAGAAGATTAGTTCGAGGTAAAGATAATAATGAAGAATTGAAAATTGAACCTAAAAAATTAGGGTTCCTAGCTTCATAAAACAAACAACAGATTAAAACAACCACAAGAAAACAAAACTTAAATTAAAACTAATAACAGTAATGGAAAAAACGATGTAAACAAGAAAGACCCTAATCATGAACATGCAGGGGAGGGATTAGAGAGAAGTTTGGAGAAAATTTTTGTGAGTTGCGTGGATCGGTGTCGCCCGAGTCATCATAGGGGACCTTAACTTCATATTGCATGTCAATGATAAACAGGGTGGAAATGATAGCTCTCATATAAATAAATTTATTCATGATAACATACAAAACTTAGGACTTATGGACCTCAGATTTCAGGGCATTCCATTCACTTGGTCAAATAATAGAGAAGGTCAAGAAAATATAAAAGAAAGAATTGATAGAGTTCTATCTTCCCATACTTGGTTTTCTATGTTTCCTGATGCTATTGTTAGTCATTTGTCTAGAGTGGGATCTGATCATACCCCAATTTTACTAAATTGTAAACCGGTTAAAATACATACTCGGAAACCTTTTAGAATTATTAGAACTTGGTTCAGTCATGATAACTTTAGAAAACAAGTGTCTGATAGCTGGGATTGTAATATTAGAGGTTCATGTGCTTTCAGTTTGCAAAAAAAACTGAAAAACCTTTCTTACTCTCTTTCTGATTGGAATAAAAATGTTTTTGGAAACATCTTTAATAACATTGACAACCTTAACAAGAAAATAGAATACTTGCATTCCTTAAATCCTTTGCCTATGCTGGAAATTAAAGATGCTCAGAATAATCTTGAAATCTGGTATAACAGAGAGTATGATTACTGGAATCATCTTTCGAAAGATAAATTCATTAGAGATTTTGACCGTAACACCTCTTTTTTTCATCATTATGCTAATAACAGAAAGAGAATAAACTACATTCACACCCTCAGAGACGATATTGGTCTCTGGATTGATGATAGCTCTCAATTACATAATTTGCTAATTAAACACTTCAAATCTATTAGTACTACTAGTAATGCGCAACATCTTAACAACTTAAAGAACCTCATTGAACCTTGTATCAATGAGAATGAAAACAATAACCTCATCAGCATTCCTGATGAGATTGAAATTAAAAATACTCTCTTTAATATGAATCAATGGGGTGCTCCTGGACCAGACGGTTACCCGCCTGGTTTTTTCAAAGAAAATTGGGAGATTGTTAAAAAAGATATTACTAATATGGTTCAAGATTTTTTCAAGAAAAAATTTCTTCTTAAAGAAATGAATTATTCTTATATAACTTTGATCCCTAAAGTACATAACCCCACTACTCCAAGTGATTTTCATCCAATCATCCTTAGTAATACTACTTATAAAATAATCTCAAAAATTTTAACTAATAGGCTGAAGCCAATTCTTTCCAAGTTGATCTCACAAAATCAATCTGCCTTTATTCCTGGTCGCCAGATTTCTGACAATATAATTGTTGCTCATGAAATTTTACATTCTATGAAAACCTCCAGAAATAAAACTGGACACATGGCTTTAAAAATTGACCTTTCTAAAGCTTTTGATAGGATAGAATGGGATTTCTTATATCAAACTCTGCTCTCATTTGGTTTCTGTGAAGATGTGTGCCACCTTATTATGCAATGTGTCACTACAACTTCTTTTTCAGTCCTTCTTAATGGCGTGCCTGGAGAAAGGTTCACTGTTTCTAGAGGGCTTAGACAAGGGGACCCTTTGTCACCTTATCTGTTCATCATTTGTATGGAAGTGCTCTCTAAAATGCTAGCTAAAGCAGAAGAAGAGAAAAAGATTACTGGTGTTAAAGTAGCAAAATCTGCGCCATTTGCTTCTCACCTGTTTTTTATTTGCAAAAGCAAGCTTGACTGAAGCGAAAAACTTAGTTAATATTCTTAACACTTTTGGAGAAATGACTGGTCAAGTCATTAATTTCAATAAATCAGGTGTTTATTTCACACCTAAAATTCATAATAAACACTGTAAAATCATATCTAAAATCATTAAAGTTAGAAAAATTTCTAAAAATGATAAATATTTAGGAACACCTTTTTTCTTTGATAAAAATAAAGTGAACAACTTTGAACCTCTGCTCAACAAATACTACACTGTCCTGCAAGGTTGGATGGGAAAATGTTCAATCAAGCTGGGCGCACTGTCCTAATAAAACATGTCCTTAGCGCCTACCCTAATCATCAAATGCAGTGTCTCTCTTTTCCTAAAAAAACTTTAGATAACCTTGATAGGATCCAGAGAGACTTCTGGTGGCAGAAAAAAAACAAAAAGAAGTGCTACTACCCTAAAGCTTGGCCTAGTATAACCAAAGATATGAGGCAAGGTGGTTTAGGAATTAGAATCCCACATAAACACAATCTAGCTTTAATAACTAATTTGGCCTGGAGGCTGTTACATAATCAAGATAAGTTATGGGCTAAAATTCTTAAGCATAAATATTTCAGGAAACATCACCCTTTAAAGAAAACGAGAAAGCATAAGAACTCTTGGATTTGGAATAATATCAAAAAAGGACTGGCTGTAATAAAATCTAACTATATCTGGCAAGTAAATAATGGTGAAGAGATTAACATATGGACTGATTTCTGGATTCCTAATCAGACTCAGCTCCTAACACCTATTTTGACTGACAGTAATATGCCCAATAATGTCTGTGATCTTATGAATGTTAATGGTGAGTGGGATATAAACATCATCAATGAATACATTGATATTTCTTATCATGATGCCATTAAAGCTATTACCACTAATACTTGTGAACATGATAGAATTAGATGGAAATCGACAATTTCTGGAAATCTGACTACTAAGTCCGTTTATAATTTCCTGACAAATCTTAACTTTGATAAAGATGAAGCCAATTTCTGGAAACAGATTTGGAAGCTTAATATGACTCCTAAAGTGAATATGTTTTGCTGGAAAGTTACTAATAATGCTCTTGCTTTGGGAAAAAATATGTCCAAATATGTTAAGGAGTCCAATCCTTACTGCATGCTATGTGATAACCAAAATATAGAAGATGAAATTCATTTGTTTGTGAATTGTAACTTTGCTAGGAAGGTCTGGCAAGCTTTTGATCTGTTTTACATTTATCAAAACTGTGGAAATAATAATGTCATACATTGGTTTAAATTCTGGATGAATGATGATGCCTTTAAGGGGAAGCATAATCTAATTTCCTTTATCATGTGGGTCAATTTGGAAATATAGAAACAGTGTTCATTTTGATAATGTTGTGCCTGATGTGCAAAAGCTGATTATTAGCATTAGAGCATCCCATCTAAAGTTTGAAAATGTCGGGGATAGTAAAATTGGTCATGTTTCTAACAATAGTAAGAAGTATTCTAGCAGCAAACACAACTCTGTAAATCACAATCATGACTGGTTCATACATTTTGATGCATCTTTTGTTGAAGCTGATTTTTCGATGGGATATGGCATATCTATTATAGATAGAAATGGAGTCAGAAAGCATTGCCGCGCAGGGTGCAATTGGGCTTCCTGCCCCTTAGAAGCGGAAGCAAAAGCTGGACTTGAGGCGATAAGGTGGATGAAGGAGCTAAAGCTAAAAAATTGCTGCATAGTTAATGACTGTCAGACATTAATGAAAATTTTGAAAGGAGAAGCTGATCCAGAAAATCAACCTTGGAGGTCTCAGACAAGCATCAATAGATGCAAATTTTCTCTTATGCAATGTGATTCAGTTTCTTTTATGTTTAAACCTAGGAATTATGTAAAACTTGAAGACAAATTAGCTAAGGAAGTAAGATCTAGGAAAGTTAGTTTCTTCTCTACGGAAAATGAAGATGAAAATGTAATGTGCAACATCCTAGAAAGAGTTAATCTTGGATTAACTCCTATCTTGTATATTTTGGAAACTTCCGCTTATATATAAATAAAGGGGAACTTTTTCTGTAGCCCATTTCTACTTTTTCTTATATATGAAACCCATCATTAAAATTTTATATACGAGAAACCCATATTTATTTATAAATAGGATTTGATTACAAAAATAACCTTTGACTAAGAAAATTAATTTCGTTATGGTTTAATATAAAAAAATAAATAAAATAGTTGTAACATGGTTATATTCCCTAAAAAAACTCCATAAATAATTCTTTCACTTCCCTAAAATAATTCCTCTCCTAAAATATCTCCCAAAATGACGTTAATTTGTTTCTCTCCTAAAAACTTGCATAACTAACCCATTTTAGTTTTGTGTTTATCTCGTTTATTTTTTCTCGTTCCCGCAAAAAAAAAAAAAAAAATATATATTACAGCTCGACCCAGCCCGACCAAAAAAAACCCTAATTATCACCCATGGAGATCTTTTAGGAAAATTTAAGTTTTCACAACATGATTTTAGTGAAATTTGCCCTTTTCACATGTCATTATATTTCGTGAAAATTATAGTTTTCAGTGAAAACTTTAGTTTTTATCCATAATAATGTGGTATGATTGGTGAAAATCATAATTTTTTAGTGAAAATTCTATTTTTTACCAATTAATAATCGCAATTATCACCTTTTAAAAAACAAAATCAAGTGAAAGAAAAGAGTTATTATTATTTTTTTGAAATTAAAAAAGAGAAGAAAAAAAACAGTAAAGAACTTAATACTCAACCAGTTGATTAAGGAAAAAGGTGGTGGAGAAGTTCCCTAACGATTAATCTCATGGAGTGGTGCATAGTTATTATTCCTAACTCCACGCAAGGTACGACAACTGAGTATATACAGGTATGAAAAGAAGGGCATGCACATGACACGTAATTGATACTTGTCATTAATGTTTATCCTTATCTAACCCTAATTAGTCGTTGTGACGTACTACAGTTTTGAAGAAACTAAAAATAATTCGGTCCGTCTATATCGCCCATATACGCATCTTATTAGTTGAACGTTTTTCGGATAAAGGCTAATTTTTTTGAAAGTTTGAAAATCATAATTTTTTTTTTATGTACATTTTTATAACGATATATGTCAGTCATATTAATGGTGGGTTTCTGGAAGAGAGAGGAACCAAATTTGGGTTCCTCATAAATTTCCACTATAAATAAATGCTAATTTAGTCATGTTGAAAGTTTGAAAATCATAATTTTTAATTTAAAAAAATTTTTCAATTTTCGACATTTATGATTAAAAAAAAAAAATCAATTTAATCTTAACCGTAAAAGATCTCGTAGACATTATAATTTTTTTAGAAAAATATTTTATTTTTTAATCTTTTAAAAGGAAAAAAATCTTCCTAATTTTTAGTATTAATGATAAATATCTAACAAATGAAAAACTTAAACAATATATAAAAAATGTTTAATTTATTTAAATACTATTTATATTTATCTTCTATCCATTAATTAAAAAAATCTAATCATTTATTAATGGTGGGTTTAGTTAATAAAGGATGGAAATCATTTATTAACTATTTTCTGTTGATTTTCTTTGGAACCAAAATCTATTAAAGAATGCAAATCACTCTTTATGCCTACATAAACCACACCTTGTTTAATGGAAGATATCTTGAGTTTTGAAGAAATTCACAACAAAGGGGAAATTTCAAACACTATAAATAAATGTGATGTTTCTTATCTTTTGTCCTTCATGAGGAAAAAAAAAAACATGATTATGGATACTGTCAGCCTACTAAATAAACACATCATACTTGACTAGATTTGAAAATGTAATGTGGTTGACGTGTTTCAAATGGGACTTAGGAAAAAATATTGTATTAAAAAAACCATCAGATAGATCCCACCTTCCTGTCTAATGGATTTTCCAAAAGATAAGATGGGGTGAATGGGAGGACAAATCTGTAATAGTGAAGGACGACTCTTTTATATGGAAAGAAAATTTTTATGTTTATAAAACTCAAAAATGGATCTAAAAAAGAAAACAGAAAAGGATATTTGTACAATGAATAAACCAATCCAAAACTACTGACAAGTTTTGAAGAAAGATATATCAATGCATTTTCTTGATTAATCATCTTGTCGGAAACATTTTATATTCTTTCCTATTTAAAAACTAAACTAATCAAACTCTCTCACTAATATGAGGTTTTAAATGTGATTTTTGATTTAACTTAGAACTTGGAGTTAGATTATCATATGCTTTGCTTATTTAAAGCAATCTATTTTATATTAATATCGATTTTTTAATGTTCTAATATCACATATTGATGCCTATATAATGACTAATGACATTTCCCTTCAAAATTTGTATGCTTTGGACTATTTGTGGATATGTTGTTAAACATAATTGTATTTATAGCTAAAATATTTTAGTTTATTTGTAAAAATTATTAATTATACTAAATCAATCTAAACCTTTGAATATTCGAGCCTTTAAATAAAATTTCTCTTTGTTTCAAAAAAAAAAAAAACATACTGTCAGCCTACTAAATAAACACATCATACTTGACTAGATTTCCCATGACGTGTTCTCAAATCTTAAAACCATCAGATAGATCCCACCTTCCTGTCGTTCCAATCTAACGGTAGAAAACAGAACCAATCCAAAAACTACTAAAAACTAAACTAATCAAACTCTCTCACCCGTTAGATTATCGTTAAACATAATTGTCACTAAATTAGGAAATAATTACAACATCCAACGGTTGATATTTCTCAAATAGCCGTAAGGGTGATCTTTATAAGCAGAGAGAGAATGATAGAGAGAAAGAAAATATCGAAGAAGTAAAATCTTGAGAGAGAGCAGTCTCTATCCCTCCCTCTCTTCTTCTTTCGCTCGCTCTTGTAGTGTTTTCACGGTGGTTTTAAGTTCTATCCTAGGGTTTTACTTTCAGACGCGGTTCAAAATCCAGGTTTGATTGGATATTTTAGGGTTTTCGTTTTCTTTCTCTATCTTTCTGTGAGTAGAGTTTTCTTCTTTTTCCTTTTTAGAGATTTGGTTGCAATTGGTGGTTTTCATTTGGTTTACATGTGAATTGTGATATAGTTGTTAATCTTTTCGAATTGAATCTGATTTTTTCTTTTCTTTTTGTGATTTGAGATTGATGATGAGAGTTAGGGTTTCGGATTTAGTTCAAATTTACTTGTTCTAAAAGAGAACGTTTGGTTCAAATTAAGTGCGATGATTTCAAATCAAGGGTTTTAAGTGGGTAATCTGTTCGCATTCAAATCGAGGGATTTGAGTGGGAATTTTGTTCGCATTGGGGTGTCAAGTAGAACTGGGATTAATTTATAAATCTTTTAGTTCATTGACAAGTTGGTGGTTTTTTGGCATTGATTTGGTAATAAAAACTTGTGTTTTTATTAAAATTGGAATCTTGAACTAATCTTATATCTTAAGGAAGTAAGAAGCCTTAATTTGAGTCGAATCCATAGTTTGAGAGTGGTAGTTTCAAATCGAGAGATTTGAGTGGCATTGAGAGTGAAGTAGACCTGAAAGAATCTTTACCAAGTCTGAGTATTCAGACATTGATTTGGTGACAAAACTTGATTTTTGAATATTAATTTTGATTTTCTTGTTAAAATTGGAATCTTGAACCTTTAAATTGAGTTGCATTTCTGCTATAAGGTGGGGAAATCTTATGTCTGCAGTTAAAATGTGCAGATATTTGGATATAAACACATGGGGACTGTTCTATTAGATTATACTGGACAGAAGGACACAAAGAAATACTCACAGAAAGTATTGCCGCGTACAATGGGTAAGTCAGAAAAGATGTCTAGACGTTATTCATCATCTGATTTATACCGAGAATCTCGTCATCAACCTATAGAAACCATGTGCGAATCTGAAGGGCTTGGTAGCTCAGGTGGATTCGTTACTGAAATGACTGCTTCAGAGGTTTCATGTGCTCCTCCTAGAAAGAAGTGTATTAGTTTAAGTAATGCTGGTAATAGTGATGCTTTTGGTGTACCCATTCGAGTGTTATCACTATCTAAGATGCCGAGAATGGAGAGGAAGGAGTTAAAATTAAGACTTCAAATGGAGCTTGAGCAGGTTAGGAATCTTCAAAAGAAAATTGATGTTAAGCCTGTGAATAGTCTTGCTTTGTCTTCTTCTCGCAATATACGAAACGCTGATGAGGGACAGAAGATGCTTTCTGTAGAGAATACTCAGAAATTAGTGGCAGGACAGGGAAAGAAACGAGGCCCTCCAGCTCATATCGATGACACTATCAAGAAACGAGGTAATGCGGGAAGGTTTGAATCCGCAAAACCAGTTGCTCCTCCTAGCAGCACCTCACATGCGATTTTGATGAAACAGTGTGATACACTGCTAAAACGTGTTATGACACATCAGTTTAGCTGGGTATTCAAGGAACCTGTTGACGTTGTCAAGTTGAACATTCCTGATTATTTCACTGTCATCAAGCAACCAATGGACTTGGGCACAGTCCAGAGGAAAATCGATACTGGTGCATACTTGAGCCCGCTAGATTTTGTGGCTGATGTAAGACTTACTTTTTCCAATGCAAAGACTTACAATCCGCGTGGAAATGATGTTCATACTATGGCTGATACGCTGAGCAAGTATTTTGAAGTGAGATGGAAACCTATTGAGAAGAGACTTTCAACAACTGGTTCTGGGCCCGTGTGTGCAAAATCTAATGTTTCCGAAAAAGAAGAAGAGTGTAAACCCATGCCATTTGCAAAAAAAGAGAAAAACATCGTCGATAAATCATGAGGTTAAGACAATTCCTGAAGTTAAGACACTTCCTGCGAAGCGGACCGTATCAGATGAAGAAAAACATAATCTAAGCAGAGATTTAGAATCACTGCAGGAGATTCCAAATCATATAATTGATTTCCTTAAAAAACATAGTTTCCGTGAAAATGAAAATAGTGAAGAGGAACTTGAGATTGATATTGATGTTTTCGGTTATGAAACTTTGGTGGCATTACGAAAGCTTGTAGATGATCATTTGAGGGAGAAGCAAAGGAAACCTGAAAAGCGGAGCCTTGTGAAATGGAGGTACTGTCTTCACCCTCCCTTCAGTATTGTTCTCTATATCACATATTTGTGTCACGTAACTAACTGGTTTATTTGCACAGGTTTTGAATGATTCAGGACTTAGCAATATGTTATTCACCCAACCATGTAAAGGTAATTTTTGTTTCCTGATAGTCTGTGATGAATTATTGGGGACTTCTGTGCATTTTGCTTGAATTTTGATGACTATCTTATTCACAGTTAATGAACCGGTGGAAGAGGAAATCGACATTGGTGGAAATGATCCGCCTGTCTCATCTTACCCTCCAATAGAGATTAAAAAAGATACCGCTCACAGAAATAGTAAATGCAGTAGCTCTAGTAGCTCCAGTAGTGATTCGGGTTCTTCTTCCAGCGGTTTGTGTTACTCTTGCATTCTTTTTCTTCTTCATTTTCTCCTCTATGCTATTAGTCTGTCAACAAGATTTTGTCCTGTTCTTGTTCCAGCGTAGAAGTTAGTTGACCATGAGTTGGGTATCCCTGTAAAGTAACAGGAGGAGAGTGTTGCATTAGTTAATAACTAAACAGCATGCAGAAAATGAGCTTTTCGTTTAATCTTATGGCCTCTGCTGATCTAAGTATTACTGTCCTTCAAACCTAGACCACTAGTGGAAAGAGAAACAGAGAAATTTATGTGCCTGCTGTTATTTATTTGGGGTCCATAGTCTAGCGAATAGTGACTGGATAAATAAATTAGTTTGACGAGTTTAGGTTCATATGATCTAGAAAGTAGCAGCCATGTCTGTCCTTCTTTCTCGACATCCTGAAGCCAGAGGCTCGAAAATCATTGCACTCAGATCAAATTATTCGTAGTTGTAACTTCATGCACATTTGAATGCGCTCTTGGTTGCCTTCTCCGTCTACTCAAAATCTCTCATTTGTATTTTACATGTGAATATAGTATTTGCACAACTCACAGAATCGGAACCTCAAAAATTATTCGATCTGGAAGCTTCGGGCTTTACATTTTGCATGATAGGGAAACAATTCTTGTTCATATATCTTAGCAGAATCATACATAGCATCTGTGCTTCCATTCTCTCTGAAGCAATAATGTTTATTTTTCCTGCACAACTTCTATTAGCAGCCAGATGAACAGGCTAGAACGATCTGAACAAGTCCAGATTCCCACCTTTAATCTAATGCTGGTAGCTAGACGGCTACTTTCGCCATCTTCCATATCAGATATAATAAGCATACCTGTTTAGACACTGCTCACGCATAGTACCAACTACATCACTATTTCATTTTTTTATAGCTTTTTGATTATTGTACTTTTTTTTAACAGATTCAGACTCTGCCAGTTCTTCTGGCAGTGAATCAGAAGGTGTTAAAGCTTCATCTCCAGTAACTAAAGCATCGGTATGTTTTATTATATTTTATATATAGGTCTATGAATTTGTTTGATTCATCCCCACGATTGAACGAAATGGACCACATGGGAGTTATTTTGGATTACTTTCTTGTGGTGGGACTGAGATAAAATTCTTTCCTCACCTTCCCCGTCTTTGCACCTAAATGCATTTGTGCAGCAAAATTACTCAACTGATTATTATTGTTTCTCTGGAACAGGAGAAAGTAGTTTCAGGAGAGGCTTTACACCAAAAGCAAACAGATCTTAATGATCCTCATGATGGAAGTCGTGAGTTTCCTTTTTATAACCTTTGTGTGTAATCTAACGGAAGCTATCGCCAAAGCCTGCTTCTGGTTAATACATGCATGATAATGTGAAATATCAGAAAGGAAAAGTATGATACTAAATATGTGATTCCCGTGACTGTTACAGCGTCTATTAGTGGGTTGGACCAGCTTGAGCAGAATTCCCATCGTAACCCAGCTCTTGCTGAGGCAAACAGCTCTCAAGATGGTAAGCATGAATGTTGCTGAAGAAATTGTCTGCTGGTGGGTGTAAAATCTTTCAGATTCTATCATCTCACTTTCTCTGCTATTACATTTTTAGGGGAGAGTGCTCTGTCTGAGAGGCAAGTCTCCCCAGATAAGCTCTATCGAGCTGCTCTATTGAGGAGTCGTTTTGCCGATACTATTCTCAAAGCTCGAGAGAAGACACTTGGCCAGGTTGGTTGCTAAACCGGTAATATGTCCTATTTCTCCTGAGTTTATTCTAGTTGGCATGTGATCAAGTTCAACTTTTTATGCCGTGGTCAGGGGGAGAAGATAGATCCTGAGAAATTTCGACGGGAGAAGGAGGAACTTGAAAGACTGAAGAAAGAAGGTATGCATTTGTGGCTGTATTTTTTTTTTTTCTGAACATTGTACTGTTGTAACTGGTTAAGTGATTCCGGCCCCGTTGTTGGAAATTCATCACAATTTTATACTCCTCCTAATTGCAGAAAAGGCTCGTCTACTAGCTGAAGCTAAGGCTGCAGAAGATGCCCGGAGGCAGGCTGAAATTGATGCTGCAGCGGAAGCTGCAGCTGAAGCCAAACGAAAGAGGGAACTCGAGAGAGAAGCTGCGCGTCAGGCTTTGCAGAAGGTAATACTAGTCATATGTAAAGCTAATTCACTCTTAGCTCAACAAACCCAATTAGTGTTGCTTCACTCTGTTGCTCCGGGTTTTATTAACACAAGATTCTATGGGCTTTGTTCAGATGGAAAAGACTGTTGAGATAAATGAGAATTGCCGATTTTTGGAAGACCTAGAGATGCTTAGGTCCGCTCCCTCTGCTGATCTATTACCTAGCTCAGTGGATGAGACGAGCCCCGATCATTCTGAAGACATTTTTAACTTCCATGGAATGAGTAACCCATTGGAACGACTTGGACTGTACATGAAAATGGACGATGATGAGGAAGAAGAATGTCAACCTGATAGTGGGCCGTGCCCCGTGAAGGATGTGGAGGAAGGAGAAATTGACTGAGTTAGGGTTCCCTCATTTGTTTCTCTCTCCTTGTATATTATTCACAATGATGGACTGGCAAAATTCTTTTTTGTTTGGGTATCCATCCCATAAAATTTTGATCTTCCAGGCTAGCCTTTTGCAGCCTGTTGCAGGACTCTCACCCGCCTCCCCCTAGTTTTTCTGATGTTGTAAAACGACGTTGAAAATAAACATGTTTCGAATTAATTCGGTGGAGGTCCAGAACTCTAATTTGAATGCAAAAGAACTGGCAATTAGATTTTTTGGTGCAACGGTGCCTCCTGCCTAAACCACTTTTGGGAAGCCTAGCTAATTCAAAACCAACCGAAGCTGTACAATGTGCCTTTTAGTAAAGGGAGTAAGCCTATGAAGCACCGATACTGATTCGTCATTTTTCAAATGGGGCTGTACTAATTAGAAAGTATTTTATTATATAATAATTCATTCTCGTAAATAAATCACATAAAATAAAAAATCCGATAAATAATATTTGGAAGATTAAAAATATTTCAGTATTAAATATTAAAACCTGTCTAACATCTCGCTCACCCATCGCCAATTATTTTATTTATTTTTTGATGCCAAAGATAAAATTTTATTAACTAGAAGCAATAACAATGTTTTGTAAATCTTGCAAAAGATGACTCTCAATACTACTAGGGGGGCTTGTCCAGCCAAACTCTAGTGACTCCATACTTCCTGCAGTATTTAGCTAGACTATCAGCAGGTTTATTACAATATCTAGGAACAAATTGAAATTCCCTATATGGGATAGTTTTTAGTAAATCAATGGCATCTATCAGGATAGCCTCATTTTCCCAAGCTATCGCCGGTGCTAAGTTGTTAATGAAGCCGGCAATCCCTTGCAGATCAGTTTGAATGACTACATGAGTATGTTGCAACTCCTTGCTCCAATTGACAGCTTCAAGAAAAGCTAGGCATTTTGCTTGTTCCGAATCTTTTACTCTTGCATAGCATTTTGAAGCGCTCCCCCACCATTTTCCTGCATAATCACGAAGAATAAGAGCAATACCGAGAGAATGATACGATGGTGGTTCGAGTCCCGTAGTTTATGTCATATGAAGCATCACAATTAATCATAAAGAATGGATATGCGGTGGTTTCAATGTGGTTTGGGTAAAATATTTTGGCGCCCTATTTCTGCATTCCTAAGAGATGCTTTTTCCTATTTTTGCTAGGTTTCCTAGTTTCTTCAATATAGAGAAGCCTAGGCACAATTTAGAGATACCACGTTTTATTATTTCATCTCTACTTGTTTTCTAGGGTTTAGAACCATGAAACTTCTCTTTCTTCTTGTGATGAACTCCTTGAATATGAGTACCTAAGTTTATTATTGGTTATGGAATAGTTGTTGTTTTAGATTCTAGTTTAGGGTTTATTATACGCAAAAGTTTATTGATGAAGCATGCAAAGCTAATAGCATTGTTACTAGCAGCCTTTGCATAACAATTTGACAACCTTTTTTATTTTGAAAATGGACTTCACAGCTTTATTCGAGTTGTATGCAGATTTTGAATGGGTTACAAAACATGCAACAAAGGCTAGACCAACTTTCGATCCAAATAGTCCAAGAGAATTCAAAACATGTTTTAAGGCACCAGTCGTCTTGCTAAGGGCACCTTCCTCTTCTTCTTCCCTAACTCAACGAGAACTCGACGGAGATGAGGAGGTTTATGAAGCCGTGATTACTCGAGTAATGACAAGGGATGAGTTGCATCTCGAGGAGTTAGAAGATGTTATGGTGATCGGAGTCGTTGTGGGTGTTGTTGGCGGTGATCACCTCGAGGATGGAAGATGTGGAGCATTCGACGGGGTGTTTCATTCTTGGCGGAAGAGCTAGTGACAGGGAGCATGGCAGTTAACGTCGCCATTGTGGGAGGTTGACACCGATGTGAGAGTTCGGCTCGAGAAAGAGTTTCGAGTTGGAGATGGACAAAGAAGAACTCGAGATTGTTAATGACGAAGAAGAACGAGATGGCAGAACATGGAATTCGCGAGGAGAATGAATCTGTGGAGATGTTGGAGTTGACGATGTCACGTATGGTGGTGAGGAATGGTTGCTCGATATGGAGTTATTCTTTGAATGACTACAGTGATGGAAGGAGTTGAGTATGTTGCGGGATGAAACTCCTTGCTCCAATTGAGCTTGTTCGATTAATGAAGTTTTGCTGCTGCCATTGATTCTCGGTGATGAAAAGAAGATTGAGAAAGCAGCTCGTGATGGAAGATTGGGCGATGGATATAGGCATTTTGGAAGCTCGGTGATGGGAAAGAGTTGTAATGATGGCATTGCCATGGAGCCGGATATGAGGATCTTTTACTCTTGCATCGAGGGAAAGCATTTAAATCAGTTCCACAAAACCGACAAGCCAAGAACGATAAGCGCTCCCCCACCATTTTCGAGACCCGATCTTTGGTGATCACGGGGAAGAATGCTTTTTCCTATTTTTGCTAGGTTTCCTAGTTTCTTCAATAAGAGCACGTTTTATTATTTCATCTCTACTTGTTTTCTAGGGTTTAGAACCATGAAACTTCTCTTTCTTCTTGTGATGTTTATGTCAGTTTATTATTGGTTATGGAATAGTATGAAGCATCACAATTAATCATCATGATTGATTGAAAGAATGGATATGCTAGTTTAGGTGGATATTTTACCATAATATGATTATGGTTTGTGGTTTGGTAACCTTTGTTAAAATATTTTGCTTTGCGCTGATTTCATAGAACTTAATGCATCTAGGGAATTAAACTTGATTAGTGCTTTTACACGTTAGGTTGTTCCTTTAGATAAAATTCATATTATCATAGCAAATAGTCTGTTTTTTTATTTTGAAAATGGACTTCACACCGTTCGATCCAAATAGTCCAAGAGACTATCATAGCCAAGTTAAGCCAACCTTCTTGCAACTCCTGTTGTTTGTCTAGCATAATCCACTTTCCTGAGATGACGGTAGAACCACCAGGAATAGTCATCCATACTGATCTTGGAAACGGACAATGGAACAAAACATGCAATATGGTTTCATCAAACTGGTTGCAGAACAGGCAAGCACGGTTTATGTAACCACAATTTCTAGACAATCTCTCTTTTGTGGGGAGAATATCTGACAAACACTTCCACCAAAAGTGTTTTACTCTTGGCCAGGTCTGTAGCTTCCAAAATTCCTTCCAACTGATTTATGTGTCTAGAATTATTGTAGAAAGCTGTATGTCTCTCAAACTTAAAGAATGCAATTTGTTGTAAGTCGATTTAAGAGTGAAAGCTCCATTCCTTGTTAAATTCCAGACGAGCTTATCATCTGCAGCTGCGGGAATTCTCATATGTATAATGAGTTGTGCAGTATTAGAATCGAAGAGATGATTAATGATAGAAGTATTCCACGCTCTTTCTTCTTGAAGCATTAAATATTCCACCCAAATATAATCTTCACTGTCATCAACACCTTGTTTTGGAACTGGAGGAGTATTAAGACCTATTACCAATTATCCAACCATATTTTGATTTTGTTACCTCTTCCCAATCTCCACCTGCTGTTTTCCTTAATGAAAGAAATTTGTTTCATCACTCCATTCCACACCCATGAGCTATTCGGCTTTGGACTGGCATGCAGAATACTGGTACATGGAAAATACTTGGCTTGTATGGCTTTAACCCATTGCTCTTCTGAGTTCATGCATATTCGCCAGGCTGCTCTGACAAGGAGTGCTTGGTTAAGAATTTTCAGATTTCTAAAACCCTGCCCTCCTAAGTTTTTATGTAACCATAAACTTTTCCAGGAAGTAATATAAGTTCCCTTTTTGTCCTTGATACCCCACCAGAAGTCACGCGGAACTAAATCAATCTGTTTAATAGTAGCAACTGGTAATTGTAGGCAGCTCATTGAGTACATTGGTATTGTATTGGTGACGGTCTTGATCATTAACGATTTAGAGCACTGAGACATTGATGCACCATTCCATTGAGATAATCTTCCTTTGAATCTATCCACCAGTTTTGAGAAACACTCAATTTTTTTTCTTTCCAATAAGTAAAGGGATACCCAGATATCTTTCACTGGAATTCATCCTTGCTACTTTCAATCTTCTTGTGAGTATCCTGCAAAATCTTTGCGGCACATTAGCACTATAGTAAACACTAGACTTATTGAAGTTTACTGCCTGTCCTGAAGCAGCACCAAAGTCGCAATAACTTTCAACATATTACTGACATTGTGGAGATCAGCTTGTATGAACTTCGCAAAAAATAGATGGGAGATTGAGGGAGCAAGAGGGGCTATTTGTATACCTTGTATATTGTTGTTCTGTTTCGCATGAAGAAGTTGTCTTGAAAATGCCTCCATAACAATGATAAACAGGTAAGGTGATAACGGATTACCTTGCCTCATTCCCCTTGTTGGCAGATAAGCTTTACATGGTGCTCCATTTAACATAATGCAAATTTTTGTAGTGCTTATACACTGCATAATTAAGTTACACCAGTCTTGACTGAAACCCATCTTCAACATAACATCCATAAGAAAACCCCATTCGAGCCTATCGAAGGCTTTTGACATGTCTAGCTTTAGGGCTAGATGCTTAGATATCTCCTTCTTATTGTTCATTGTGTGAACAATCTCTTGTGCCAAGTGTATATTGTCTGAGATTTTCCGACCTGGCACATAAGCTGCTTGTAATGGGGATATGATTTTCCCCATTAGTTTCTTCATTCTGGAGGCTAAAATCTTGGATATTATCTTGTATGATGTGTTGCACAGTGCTATGGGACACAAATCACCTGAAAATTATTTATTTTTTGTCTTTCGGATGAGAGTGACATTAGTGGTGTTTAAGATTTTGAGTATAGATCCTGAGCTGAAAAATTGCCTTACCATTTCCAGCACTTCTGTACCTACAATTTCCCAGTGAGACTGAAAAAATCCAGGAGGAAAGCCATCCGGCCCTGGTGCTTTCCAGGGCTTCATGTCTTTTAAAACCTTCATAATTTCTTCTCTTTCAGGTATTTTCATTAACTCCAAGTTATCCACATCAGTAATCACATGTGGTATGCATTGCAGAATATCATCATTCTTGGCAGGTGAAGAAGAAGTATGTAGAGCACTATAATGGCCAACAAGTAATGTTTCTAGATCTTCCCTTGTGGTACACCAATTACCATTATCATCTTTTAAAGCTGCAATGTTATTTCTTGAACGTCTTCTATTTGCGTTTGCATGATGGTATTTAGTATTCCTATCCATTTGAAGATAATACTCATCTCTTGCCTTTTGTCCCCAAAAATCATTTTGGACTTGATGCCAGTGCTCTATTTGATTCTCAACTTGTAATATTTGTTGGTGATTTTCATTACTTGGTTCTTCTGTTTGAATGGCTTCCAACCGCTGATGAAGGAGAAAGATGTTACTCTGAATATTTCCAAACTTTTCCCTGTTCCATCTTGAAATAAATTTTCGTGTAGTGATTAGGTGCTGAGATAGTTGAAAAGCATGGGAACCATTTACTTGCAGACTCCAGGCAGCAGCAACTTCAGATTTGAGTGAATCATCCTTCTCATAACATTGGAAATACTTCCAATTTCTTTTATTGTTACCATTACTTGAAGAAGAATCAAGCATAATTGGACAATGGTCCGAACCTAATTGCGGCAGATGAATAAGTTTTGAATCGGGGAAATGAATGATCCAATCTCCATTAACTAAGGCTTTGTCCAACCATGAACGTCTAACACCAGTTCCATGAGCATTACTGGACCAAGTAAAGGACCTGCCAGGATAACCAAGGTCTTCTAAACCAGCATCATGAATGAGATTAACATAAGTAGCATCTCGAGAAGAAGTAGCAGCTGAATTTGAAGTACGAGAAGTATGCGATATGTTGTTGTTGAAGTTAATTCTGTCTTCATTCTTGAAAACCAAGTTTAAATCACCAATGATTACCCATGGTTGCTTGATGTTTTGGCTTAAACTGTTGATGCAGTTCCATTATTTTTCCTTGTTATTATGATATGACGATCCATACATACAAGTGAGTACCCATTCTGGTTTTGAAGGATTATCCTGCACTAGACAATTAATGATCCAAGATTCTTCATTCACAACTTTGAAATTAAAACCATCTTTCCAAAGGAGTATAAGGCTCCCAGCTAAACCTCTAGAGGAGATTAACTTACTGTTAGGAAATTTGTATGGTTTAATCAGTTTAGCCACTTTATCTACTCCTAATTTCGTTTCTGATATAAATATGATATCTGGATTATAACGACAAAGAAGGTCTTTTAGATGGTCTCTAGTGTTTTTACTGTTGAAACCCTGACAGTTCCAAGCTAGGACTCTCATGGTTAGCTCTATTTGAACAGGAATGGAGAGAACTATACTTCTATGACTCCCGGAGAAATAACAAAGTAAAACCAAATTTATATGATCAATAAATAAGTAAAAGTTATAAGTTAAAAGAATTTGTACCATTATTGCATGGCTTCCCTGATTATGCATGGGATTAATCTTTATGTCAGCAACATAAGTCTCTCAAGTATCCATCTCAACTTCAATCATTTGTTCAGCATGAGTATTTATAGTTACAGTATCATTACCAACTCTTCCATGAATAGCAAGGATAGTACCCTCAATGGAAGGATTAGACCCATTTGTAGCCATATTTTGATTCCTAGCTCTTTTGGTAGTTCTATGATCCTCCGACTCTTCTATAGAATCATCAATCTCTTTAATATGAGTAGCATTGTCTTCATTCTCATTATTATTATCAGAACCTTCAACAGCAACGTTGTTCTTAGTAGCACAATGAGCTTCATACTCTTCTTCTGTCATAGCTCTCTCTCGCAAAAACTCAGCTACTTCCTTGCAGGTGTTTGCATCATGGTCAATAGTGTGGCAGTCACCACAGAGACTATGTGGTTGCTTAACCCAATGATAACGAATCCATACTGGTTCTTCTGCATTAGAGTTCCACCATTCTCCTCTCTTAAAAGGTTTTTTCAAATTGACTTCCACACGAGCTGTGATCATATTTCCCGAAAGTGGTCTGCAGTTTTAAGTTCTGTGGAAATTTTCTTTCCCAGATCTTCAATAGCTTCATTAATCACTGCTTCATGATGATGTTCGAGAAGCAATCCCTTGAACTGAACATTCCAAGCTTGTGTGGTGAACTCATAATCCTTATATGCTATAGCTGTTGAGTACTCTTTTAACGCAAGCAGATTTCTGAGGACTATCCATGGGGATTTCTTCAATACATCAGCCATATCTTTTTCAGTAGCAAACTTGAAAACAAACATAAATTTTCCCACAACCTTAGTCTCTCTTTTCATGTAGTTTCTCCATAATATATTCAGCTCATCTTTGATAGCAGATGTTTCTATCTCCGTATCTTCAGTTATTAGCTTACCAATCAAACTGTGAGACCAAACTCCTGCAGCTTCAGTAAGGTTTTTGGTAGAACCAATGGCCCTTATAGCAATTTTTGTAGTCTGCATCTTCTCAGTAATGTTTTTAACATTGTTGCTGCTTCCAGAATCCATTGATACACAAGAGAAAGAGAGGCTATTAAGGTTTGAGAAAAGAATGCTGCAAGGGTTTTCTGAAATTATGTTTCTTATGGAATGATTATGGTTTTCTCTTCCTATATAAAGAGGAAGATAGAGCAAAAATAAAACCACAATATTTTTTTTTCCTAATAACTGGCAGAGAATAATTCAAAGAAAGGAAAGTATCATTTCTGTAAGGTATAGTCTGCATGTAAGCCGATGAATAATGAATTCTCCTAAAATCACGGAAGCTAATGAGCGGAAAAATATAATTTTGAATTTGGACTTGAATCGAGTATTGACTCAATGGGAAAATCAGAGGATTCATGGATTCAAAAACTTGATTGGGGAGGTGACAATGATGCTTAAACTGAGAAATACTCAATGCTAATACTTTGTTATGTAGCAAAAATGCTTGTTGAAGTTGTGATGTTGAAGGCGATACTACCATTTATGACAAAACAGTCGAGAGACATATGTATAAACTAAACACAAAAACCCAAAACTGGATAGAATCCATCTGCATATCAAGAAGAGCATGCAAAAGAGATTAGAAATCCATCAGTAAAAACTCAATAAAGCTTGAACTAGAAATGGAATGAAGATACAACACTGTCAGAAAACCTTAAGACTAAAACTTCATAAAGTTTATGAATGGATAACGAAACATGGTGAATAGAACTATTGGATTATTGAAACAAAAATCATGCAGTTTCAAAACCATACAGGAACTCATTAAATCAAAAACATCACAAGAAATAATCAATCTAAATCAAAGAACCTGACATCACCCATTAATCAATCTACATCAAAGAACGTGACATCACCCATTAATATTGTCTTCATTAAATATTACTCCCTCCATTTCAAAAAGGCTGTGCGCTTTGATTTTGTCAAATTATTAAGGAGACTACAATATTTTACTTGGTTACCCTTAGTTGCTTACCTATTTTATTTTAATAAAAATGCTAGCAATAAGAACTATCTATAATTGTTAGGAGGATTATAAATACAAACTATAAATGGAAAATTAAAATATATCGAATTTATGGAGTATAAACTTTATAAGGAATTTAATTTTTGGATCAAAATATATATTCTCTTAAAAGAATTGAAGAATATTTTTGTTTCCTTAATTATACATATTTCTTTAATATTTTTAGATCGGGTCCCGCTAAAAATGAATTTATGAAAATAAAAAATTTAAGGGTATATTAGAGAGTTCATTAGAAAAATATGACTATAAACAGAAGCTGGACACAATTTTGAAACCGACGAAAATGGAATAGAGGACGGTCTTTTTGAAACAGAGGGAGGACCATTTATAGTTCTAGCTCATCAAGTGAAAAGATTTCTCTCTAAACAACACTGGGAACATGGCTCCACAAGAAACCTTAAAGCTAAATTTTTGTAACACTGGAGATAAATTATTCGATATGTTAGATTTTATGTATAAAAATAAAAGTATCCCCTCTTATAGGATCTGAAACCTGGCGAGATTGGGGTATACCCAATAAGACAAAATCTGGTCATTATGAAGTAAAACCAAGCCACCCCTTAACCTTGTATTTTCTAAATGGCTAATATGCCCTTGTTTAATTAACACTAAAAAATCTGATTAGCTTAATTAATTGAGTTTAGATTAAAACTTTTGAAAATGAAAATTCAGTAGGTTAAACCTTTAATCCGTCTTATGAGTTCGATTTCGATCAAAAAAATGGGTTTTCGAAAATGTTATAAGTCGGCAAGGTCGACGTTTGAAGAAGGTGCCGGCTATATTTAGCCGGCATGGTATACGTTTGAATAAAATGTCGACCACTTTCAGCCGGCATGGTCCTTGGATGAAGAAAATGCCGACCATGTTTTGGCCGAAAGGTTTTTGAATGAATAATAAGCCGACTACCTTTGGCCAGCAATCTAACGGTCGGCATGTAAATATTCACTAACATGCCGGCTATAATATAGTCGGCATGCACATAATTTATTACACTACCGGCTTTCCTGTAGCCGGCATGTTAAGGATTTATAACCATGCCGAACTGTACTTATACCAAACAGAAAACAGAATATGGGAAGATGTAATTCACTTCATTCATGCAATTTTGGTTACTACACTGATTGAAACATAAAAACGAATGCACTTAGCATGTGCATCAAGCCTTTGAACCCCTAGGCGACCCTAGTGGACGAGTTATAGTCTCGTGAGGGTTTACATAGAGGTCTAACCACAAAACTTATACAAAAACTTCTAAAGACATCAATCTTCCTCCTCCGAAGACGATACGGCATCCAAGTACTCCGGGTTATCCTCCGGGATTCTTTGTGCCAAGAAGTGATAGCTTGCATCGAACGCGAATGCTTCCCCCTTTTCCTCCAAGTAGCGCGCTTTCACGACTTCATGCTACAAAAACACAAAAACAAACTAACATTTGTTAGTGGTGTTTCGTTGGAAGATAAAACAACATGGGTTGCGTAAAAAATAACCACAAAATTACTTACAAATTGTGCAATGGACAAGGTGAAGGGGCGAGTGTTAAAAATCCGAGGTTGGAGCGCTAAAAAAAGCAAGTATCGCATTTTCGATTACTAGGTGCCTAGCGTGGACTTGTTGAATACTTCTTGCATTAGGATTCCCAAACTCGCCGTAAATTTTTTTGTGTACCCTAGCCCAAAAGGTTGTGTAATCCTCCCTTTCGGAGGATTGCCGTCTAAGTCGATTTTCCGCGTACCATGCTTTGGTGATTGCCGAATCTTCGTTTGAATCAAATGATGCCATTGTTGTTTGTAGAGAGATATTGGGTGAGTTAGATGGAGTGTATGATGATATGAGCTTTGGAGAGTATATGGAACTATTTGTATGTTGTTTTGTAGAGAGAAGTAGTGTATTTATAGGATGGTGGCCAAATTTGGCCGTTATAGTGCCCAAGTACAAGTCAATCAATGAAATTTTACTTGCCAAAAATTTGAATTTTGAATTCGCCGGCGAGATTTGTTATCCCCAATATGCCGACTACGTATGGCCGTCAGGGTGGGAAGTTTCTTACCATGCCGACCTTATGAGTTTTAGGCATCAGGAAAACATTTTCTTCTGTGTATCCACCGGCAAGGTATTTCGACATTTTCATGCCGGCTATGATATGGTCGGCATGGTACAAATTTTCTTACCATGACGATCTTATAACTTTTAGGCATCAGGAGTTCATGCAATTTTCTGTTAAACCGTCGGAACGATATTTGTTCACTATCTTGCCGGCTATTATGTGGTCGGAAAGGAACCAAATTTATGACCATGCCGACCTTATGATGATTTTAGGCATTAGGAGAAGGCATTTTCTGCAACACATGGCCGGCATGTTCTATAACATAATACACTTCCGGTTGTATCACAGCCGGCTTGGTATTGATCTGATTACCTTGCCGACCCTGGTATGCAAGCATTTTCTGCTGTCAGGGCCGGCAGTCTGACACTTCAAAACCTTGCCGGCCCTGGTATGGTCGGCATGGTGAATTAAAAAAAACATGCCGGGATAAGTATTGAAACTTTAAGTAGCTAAACAAACCATTCATTCAACAACTAGAAATCCAACACTTGTTGTCCAAATTACGAAAACATGTCCCATAATCCTTAAAAAAACATTTTTCCAACCATTAACCTTAACATTTGTCCAACACAAAATAAAGAAATGAACTAGAAATGCATTCATTCACGACCACGACCACGGCCCCATTTAGGAACACCACCACTACTACTACCTTCACCACCACGACCACTATGAGCCCTCTTTTTGTCAGTATTCATCTTGGCCTGTGCTTCCCTCCTGGCTTTTTCTTCCCGCTTTACTTCAGCCTCAGCTTGCTTGAACATTTCATGGGCATCCTCATTGTCAACATTGTTAACAAAGTCAATGTGCTTGCCTTGCTCTTCAATCGACAAAGGCTCTCCTCTTTTCTCTCGCAAAGACAACACCTTCGCAAAGGTCTTCAAATGCTCCTTCTATTTTCAATTAAACAACAAATAATTAATAGAATGATTCGATAATGTGATCTTAAAATAATAAGAACAACTCTAAAATACTTACAAAGAACTTAAGACTTGTTGTTGGGTCTTTCGATGCCATCTTCCTCTTACGAGCCAATTCTTCAGCAGTCATCTCCCTAATCACAGAAGGACGAGCCCAACCCAAGTACCATGACATGTATCTCTCAATAGCTTCATGACCGGTGGTCACCTCGTCCAAAATACTCACATCGATGTTACGGCCCTATCTATCGTCCCAATGTTCTTGAGTTGGCGCTGGATCGTAAGAGACGTTAATAGTTTTTTGGGAGGTGGTGCAGTCATCCCGGTTCACAATAAAGAACGACTTATCTTCATCGAAATGAGGTTCTTCTTGCACGTAACCCAATTGTCGCATTACCCGATGTGGATCGTACATTGAATATCTTTCGGTGCACAACAACAAGGGTCCATAGTATAATGCAACTTCATCTCTCCTTTGGATTAAACCTTGATTTCTAGCATCCCGATACGGATCAAATATCACCTCCTCCGCAGTCAATTTGTCGATGGCCATTCGCATTTTGATAAGATTTTGCGGCATTTCCTTATCCTGAGTACCCTTAAAACTGTACCTTTGCGCTCTTGGCTTATCAACAGCAACATTCGCATCCACTTTGACGTAGGAGTTGGCTTTCACCAAAGAAGGGAAGTGCTCATATATCCAAACCTATGCAAAAAAAAAAAAAGTTTAGTAAGAATCTTATCTTACGAGAATTTGGCAAATATAAATGATTTAGACAATAGAATTACCTGGAAGAGACATATGTTTCCGTTAACTTGCGAAGTGAGTGCCCTTGAAGCCTTTGTCAACTCATTGTTCAAGAAGGCGACCACCGCAGTACCCCAAGAATACTCACGCATCTTATCTAAGGGATCCAATAGTTGCAAATAACTGGCGTCGACCAAGCTTCCGGAACTGTCTGGGAAGATACATCTTCCCAGGACGTATAGCAAATAACCTGACGCGGTAGCATTGATTCGCACCGGGTTCACTCTTCCTTCCTCATCAAAGATTTTCTTGGTGTCACATAATGTGTCCCTTAACTTCTTCAGATTAAACTTCTTGGTTAGACGACCATCCTTCATCACAAGCACAGACTCCGTCGCAACCTGATTCCAACCGAACAATTTCTGGCACGATTTGTAAATATCCGCAAAAGAAAACTTATTATCGAAGCCCTCACTGACTGCTTTTCCCTCAACCTCGAGGCCTAGAATTTGATGAGCATCATCGGGAGTTATGGCCATCTCACTGAATGGGAATAACATTGTATCAGTCTCTCCTTAGAACCTCTCACAGAATGCAGATACGGTAACTCTATCATGCTTAATATTCAAACTCTCCACCGCAGGCCACAACCCGGAGTTCTTGACAATCACTTTCACCTCCTCACATTCATCCTCAAGATCCCAAGTCTTAGTCACTGAACATGAAGCTTGGCGCCTCATGAGACGGACGGCATTCTTGTGATCCTAAATACCAAAAAAAAAAAAAAATGAAAATAAATACAAACACTTGACGCAAATTTAAGATAGTTACACACTTAAATAAAAAACGAAGACGGATTGAGATTACTTACGATAGTATTATGGATCGTACATGCCCATGAGTCCTTGTATCCAAAAATAACATTGCCACCATCTTTTGGGGTCCCCCTTGGGTTCTCATCTTTTTTCAGTGTAACCATCAAGTGAGAGGGAGACATGTGGGAATCAGCTGCTTTAGTGATCACCCTCTTCTTCTTTCCGGTTTCAGTTGAAGTTGAAGCTTCGACTTGTTGAACATTAGCTTGAGTTTGTTCTCCATCTTCTTCTTCTTCTTCTTCTTCTTCCACTGCCTCTTCAACAATTTCATCTTCTCTACCCTTACCTTTATCTCCATTACCATCATCATCATCATCATTACCTCCTCCAACATTAGGCATGTCTTGATCACCACCATCATCATCATTGTTCCCTCCTCCAGCAGCCGGAGTTCTTTCATCAACAACATCATCATCACCTCTTCTACAAGATGGAATTGATTGGTCTTCATCTGGAGTCTCGTCTGAATCACTGGGTTCCGATGGTGGTTCATAATCATCATTCGGTACACGTATCTTGAGCGTTTCCGACACAACATATGCCCCTCGATGTGTTGAAGTAAAGAGTTTATCACCTACACGAGGAGGTCTTGAAGGAGGACTAAGAGCTTTCATAGCTTTCTTCTTTTCCTTTTGCAACCTGAACAAGAACGATTAAGAAAAAAAAAATTAAAGGTCGGCAGGTTCGACATATATAACAAATCCGGTAGATAAATGGTTGGAAGATTAGATATCTAAATACATGCCGGTTAAACATAAACCGGCATGGTGTGATTCACATAACCTGTCGGCGTATAACAAATATGAACACAGTACTTAACTGGATTTTTCAGAAAACCAGTCGGCAAGTTCCTTTACCCATACATTGCCGGCTAACAAATAGCCGGCATGGTTTTTTCCAAATACCATACCGGTTTTAAAATTCAAAGCATCAGGAGACACAAATCTTGAGATACAGCCGGCAAGGAAAATTTTTATAACCATCCCGGCCAAAAAACAAAACTATCGTCGGCAAGGTCTGAGGTTGAATAACCTGCCGGCCCTGCAAGTAACAGTTACAGGTATTTAACAGCCGGCAAGATCTTCAACCTAATATCTTGCCGGCCAAACCCTAACTATGAAAACCCGGCAGGGTCGATAACTAAAAACCTTGCCGGCGGAAATAACTGAAAATCAAAGAATCGATTTTTCTGACCTAATTTGACATGCAAACATGAAATTGAAGTACTTGAGTGAGTTTAAGTACACCCTTACTTTCTTAATCGCACCATTTCTTCGTTTTGAGCGGGTTTAATTTCTTCTTCAGCAACCGTTTTTTTCTTCACTTTATGTTGAACTAGTTTTGCAATTCCAGGGTTGTATTGATTGGGTTTTCGATTGGCGTCTTTCATACGAGTTCCCTTACGCCGTGGTGGATCCATTGATGAAGATTAATCGGAGTTTTCGAATCGACGATGTCAATGAATTAATCGACGAGTTTTGATGGTGGTGGGGGTGATGGAGCCGGTATGGTTGTGGAGGAGAAGAAGAAGAAGAGAAGAAGAAAATAAAATGAAAAGATTAAAACTGATTTAGGGTAATAGGTTTTTAAAGGGTGTGTGTAGTTTTGTAACTTACCCATTAGGACTCCCCATAAAACCCATAAAAGAGTCCCTTTAAAATTGGGTATACCCCAATTAATATGGGTATACTTTAAATGGAGTATCTGATACGTTCCCCAGGTATCCCTAAATATCTGATACTGATACGTCGCCGATACGGATACGTTACCACTTTTGAAGTATCCGTGCTTCATAGCTTCGGACCATTGAGTGTGGACATCTAGATTGGTCTCTCAGCCGAAGTGCACATGTAGATGAATCCAGCTGACACAAAAGCCCTAAAAGTTCATAAAATCAGAAATCAGATACTTCCCTACTTTCCGCAATAGCCAAGCCGTATCCAAAAATAAGCCCCCCTGCTTGCTCTTCACCTCTTTTACATTGGAAGATGCTACACTTCCCCCTCCCCCCAGTTCCAAGGTTTCATGGAAGATGACTCAAATTGAGCTGGCTAGTGAGCCAGAGTATAATGGCAACTGCTCGTAACTCTTCCGACTTGTAACTATAATGAAACAAAAAGAGGGATAGTTTTTATTGGAAAACTACTTGGCATTTTTAGTTTTGTCCCTAATTAGATGAGCTACTTGGTTTTTAGTTTTGTCCACAAATAGATGAGCTATTTCACTAACCAAAGAGATATTTCTAAAACTACCCTTTTAATTGATTATTTTTTCTATAAGAAATATGTATAATTTGATAGTCATGTTTATATTCGTTACGTAAGTGTTTTAAAATGTTTTTCAACGGTATAATGTTTGTAAAAAATCGTGGTATAGTTTAAGAGATAAATCGTTTCTAAATTTTACTAATTATTGCCCATAAGGGTATAATTGTAAAAAATACTTAAATATACTCCACTTTCCTCCTTGCCTTAAAATTTGTGCAAAATACAAGTAACTCATCTAATTAGGGACGGAAGGAGTATATAAACACCTGAAGCTTTAAGTAATCTTGATGTCTCGTAGAAGTCGAGCAGCCATAGCGCCACATCTTCTAGCTTCCCAGTCATCAAGTTTCCCGTCTTCAAGTCCTGCTCATGTTTTTCAGTCCTCGAGAGAAGCGATTCGATTCGTGTTATTTGGATTGCCACGAAACACTATTTTCAAGACGGATCTAAAGGCCCAACGTGAGTGGCAATCGGATTGGCACTTTGTGACAATACGATTGCGTTTTACATATAAGTGATGATATTCCATGGAACCTAGAAGATAGAATTCTTCCGCCATTAAACTTGCTCTTAAGGTCTATAGTAACATTTGACTCCACGGCTGAGATCGGTAAAACTCGGCCAGACTCGGCCGAGATGGATGGGTTTTTCGGCAACATCAATTAGGAGTATAGTATAGTCACCATGCTTATTTGGATCGGCACCTGCTGAATCCCTCTCGAACAAAACCCTTGAAGGTCCTATCAATTTCCGTCTTTTTTTTTTCTTTCAAAATTCTGACGCGTAGGTCTGCTATTCTAACACCCTGCTGATGCATGATCTACGTAATGTCTATTTTATGTGTTATTTAGCATTAGGATTTTAATGGAAAAATTAAGTTAATTTTTGAGTTATTCGACATATGATAATTTGTTTTAGTTCATAAAATCTAGTTAGTAAATCTCTTAAAGCTCGTCAACAATCACGTTTGTTGTTTGTTGAGGTGAGAGAGCTCATTAAACTTCTAATGCAACCATTGAGTAGAGGAGTTCCTAATGGAGGAATTCTTTCTCCATTACCAAAGCAAGAATTATGGTGAAACCTTATTCGAATCTCATTATGTTTTCGTCCCCATTCAAAATTTCAACCACACGCTCACTTCCGGTGTCAAGATCAGAAGTTTGTACTTTTTTGAAATTGATCCCTAATCTTGTAAAAGAGACTTCTACTTTGATGATCACTGAGTAGGTTGAAGTAAGTTCATTAATTCCTCGTAAAATTAGATTACTTCTTAAATTTTTAGTAGTCTTTGGTCTTTTGAGAGTGGTTTTAGAGCAGATTTATAAACCTATTGGTATATGCAGAAGTTTGGAGTTCATAAATGTTAATGATCTTGTAAGGACTGAAGTTGATGGCACAGAAATCCTTGGATTTGTTGAGATTAGAGAATGGTTTGGTGTAACAATCAAGATGGAGAATGGAGTTCAAGTTTTTATTTCAAATGAAATATTAAATGAGAAGATAATCACAAAATATCCTCATAGAATGAAGAATGGAGTGTTAGAGTATAGGATTGGTAATAATAAATTATATGGAAAGTTTTAGTATTTAAGGTTATATTTAGTATTTGATATATTTAGTATGAATTGATTTACAAGTATTATTCTTGCATACCAAGTTACGGTATCGCTATATATACCATATGGGTTCTCAATGTAAAATATCCCATTCAATAATAAAATTCTCTTTTACCTTTATCTTCTAGTTCTGACTTGGTATCAGAGCAGGTTATTTGCGACGAGTCTATGACCGCGCCTTTACTCCGCGTCACCCGATTTAATTGTCCACGTGTTAGACCCAACGAGGCTACACGTGAGGGGGCGTGTTGAGATTATTAGTCCCACATTGTTGGGCAATCTAAGATCCTGCGGTTTATAATCTCTTAGGGCCTCTCCACTCATTGCCAATTGGTTTTGAGTTGAATGCCCGTATTCTAACTTGGTATCAGCAGGTTCGATCCGGACCTGTTGCCCACCTTGTTTTCTTTTCTAACCGGCGGCGGTAGTCTCCAATACTACCGCCCGCCGGATCTTTCCTCCGCTGCAATATGATTAGTTTTTCTTATTAGGTTTTTATTTTACTTTTTAGGTTTATCAAAAAAAAAAAAAAAAAAAAAAAAAATCGTTCGTTTTCTGCCAAAATCTTTCTTTCTCTACCATCTCTTCCATTCTTTCTCCTCTTTCTCCACGTTCAGTACCCCACTACTCATTCTTCGACCAAACCAAGCCCCCACTCCTCATTCTTCGACCAAACCAAGACTTCCATCCATTAATTAATTCTTTGACCAATTTTTCTTCCTCATTCTTTCCACTCCAATTCTGTTCAAAACTCTCATCGGCTTTAACAAGCCCACTACCCACCGAGCCTAGCATACACGTCATGTTCCCCCTTATTTGTTTCTCGAAACCCAAACCGTCCAGTTTATCTCTATCCCACCATGACAAGCAAAGACAAAGAAAGTGGAAAAGACAATCGTGCTATTCTTTCAAGGTTCCACCCATTAATTAATTCGTACTCCAATTCTGTCAAATACTCTTCCTTTAGGTTCTCTCTAGTCCACTTTCTCTTTCTTCTTTACAACCTTTATATTTCTTCTCTTCCATTCTCTCTGGTCCTCGTATCCATTTTTCGTCAACTTTTCTAATCCCAATTTTGCAGGGTATTATCTCTTTTCTCTTATCGATGATTCTTATATGCTCTATCAATGGTTTTGTTATTTTCGCAACTTTGGTGGTTGTCCTAATCAGTATTCTTTTTAATGGCGACGCGTTTCTTCTAATATTTCTCGGGCGTTTATTGGCACCGCACTTCGTCAACAACTTTCAAGGCCAATCTCATGTGATTTGCAATCCCCATGAGATTGAGGGAGGGTGTTAGAGTATAGGATTGGTAATAATAAATTATATGGAAAGTTTTAGTATTTAAGGTTATATTTAGTATTTGATATATTTAGTATGAATTGATTTACAAATATTATTCTTGCATACCAAGTTACGGTATCGCTATATATACCCTATGGGTTCTCAATGTAAAATATCCCATTCAATAATAAAATTCTCTTTTACCTTTATCTTCTAGTTCTGACTTGGAGAGCGTGTTAATTTGAAATTTGCAACGCAGCTGGAGATTAACATGAATCACTACGATGAAATTCGGGAAGAAATCTATAAGATTCTCGAAGAGGACAAAGATTTGGAGCAAGAAGATCCATTTGCCGCCATAAATTCCATTGATTCTGTTAATTGGACTGCAGTGGTGCGTAATCTAGGTTTTGACGTTTTGTTTATGAAATTTTACTTATTTGGGATTAGAATTAGTGAGAAGATTACTTCCAAATTATAGTACGCCTTTCTATCTATTCTGATGAATAAGATTCATTGGTATTTGATGTTAGCAGTTGGTGAATAATAAGA
Source organism: Papaver armeniacum (assembly GCA_023531295.1). Classification (NCBI taxonomy): domain Eukaryota; kingdom Viridiplantae; phylum Streptophyta; class Magnoliopsida; order Ranunculales; family Papaveraceae; genus Papaver; species Papaver armeniacum. The sequence continues at coordinate 103,789 of JAJJWW010011161.1, forward strand.
TAAATATATTTGCATCTCCCTGTTTCCTCTGTTTCCCTCGAATTTTGGATCTGGGCGAATTCCAAACACTGGGAATAAGTTGTACTCCCTTGGTAAATCTCCTTGTTTGTAAATCTGATATTCCAACTTGAAAACACTAAGCTAGATACACTAGTAGAAGTGATACTTCTTCGTGTAATATTCTACTTACTAGCAAGTCATCTTGTATGTATCAAAATTCAGAAGTATATCAGTCAGGAAGTACGTTTTCATTGTAGATTTTAGCAACGTTTGTTTAATTGGAATCAAGTAAGCACTCAAATGTAAACTGCATCCTAGACTGCATACAACAGTATCTTCGGTAATGTTACCCATTTATATGTAAGTGTTCTCTTTCTAGCTTTGATAACATGCATACATTATGGTTGTTGTTTTTTTTTTTTTTTTTTTTTTTTTTTTTTGGTTTTGACACCTTCCGTTGGGTTTAAGGGGAACCCAAAACCTTACAAACTAAGAACCAAAAGAAACAGAACAAAAAAACTTACTTCCTATGGTAAATTTTACCCTGTCTATCCTCATCCAAGATGCTAAGTATCTCTCTATCAAAACTGGTAATATCAAAAGTAACAAATCTCTCTCTAGGGTGCTTACTGGCAAGCCAGTCTGCAGCCCTGTTTGTTTCTATATACACATGGGAGTATCTTACAAAAGTAAACTCCTTAAGTAAATGTATTCTTCTCCAAATATGCAACACACTCCATGTAGGTACAGACTTACCAGAGAGCAGATTATAGACCCCCAAAGAATCAGTGCATAAGTGAATTCTTTTGCAATTATTGATGATTGTCAGATGCATACCAACCTCAACTCCCTGCAATTCATGAGCAGTAATAGTTGCAGGGATAGATCCTCCACAAGCAGCAGCAATAGTTATCCCCAAATGGTTCCTTATGATAGCTCCACTTCCACCTGAATCATCTCTTCTTGATCCATCTATGTTGACCATGACCTCATCTTCAGCAGGATAAAGCCAACTGCACTCCACCACCTTCTCAATCTTGTAAATACATTCAATTCCCCAAACCTCGATGAACCTTCTTGTAGAAGGCTTATCCTTGTCAGAAAGTTTTGAAGCTAAGGACTTTAATCTAATATCCATAGAGATTAAATTATGGTTGTTGTTATTATAAGCATTTTAGTGAGTATTGTGATACCCCTACATTAATCAGCCGATGGTCGAACTTTAGCATCACTTAGGAAGTTCGTAATAGTTTCATAAAGCGCAAAGTAAACATGTTCAAATGAACAAATTTTAATTACCCGGTAACTGGTAAAGAATAAGTGTTAGCATAATGAGAATATGAGATTACGTGTATAACATTTTATTACGCAAATATTTCTTTAAATTTGTTTGTCGATTTCTGTTCATAATCGCCATTGTTTCTTAAATGTTGATAACTGGGTCTAAGGATATTTAAACATGTGTTATGGTCATATATGATGTACTTTAGAAATAACATTTCTTCTCATTTACGAGTCTAGGAAATTCCGCTTTGAACAATATAGTAGGACATTGAAGAAATGCTTTAAAAGGTTTGGTTTATTTCGAAAATTTGTCATGTATTTAACATTTTCAACTAATCAAATGTGCTTTATCAGAAGGTCTGTGTTGTTCATTATGGTTATTTGGTGTTATGAAGTTGTTGTGGAAATAAACACAGACTCTTCACTAGTATTTATTATTGTTTGTAACTTGTTTTTCCTTCCCTCAATTGTGCTCTATGTTGCTGATTTTCAGAATGTTTTTCTTTTAAAGTTGTGCAAGCTTATTCACGCTACTACCGAAGAGGAAACTACTTCTATGAACCAAGTCTTTACGACATAATTGAGCTGAGAGCTTCATAGGGGGTGGAGAGAGTTTTTTTAGGTAGGAGAGCTGTATTTAAAATATATTACTAAAATCAGTATTTGTGTTTAAATTATAGGTAATTGAAGAAAAAAAGAACGCGAAATTGGGGGATATAAGAAAAGGACAAAAACTGGATCCAGATATCAATTCGGGGTCACCCCTTATCTAAGTATTTTACGTAATACCTAATCTACCCCTCACTAATCAGGATTAGTGATTAATAATAATTAGTAAAATCATAAGATTTTTTATAAATGATTAGTGTGTGTTTTAATTGAATTTGGGTTAGTGAGGTGAGAGTAGAAGGAGGGAAAATATTTTGAGAGAGAAATTTTTTTGGGAAAAATGGAAGATGATTGTGAAGAGAGAATTGTTCCATCTGGCTGTATTCCTCCATCTCTAGCGTGAATCTTTAGCTCAACTACAACAAGGAGCATATCTTGAATCTTCAGCTAACGACAACAACTCTCAATTGCAACTCTTTGTTGAGCCAACACCCTTGAATGATGATTTTGACGAGTATGGAGAGTTTCTTGAAGAACCAACACAAGAAAGTAAACTTGCACAACAAAGTAGCATCCCCAACACACAGGTAAAGCTGCTAGGATGTTGAAAAATCGAATTTTTTATTTAAATCCGCCATTTTTTCAACTGAAAACCTTTGTGCCGGCATGGTAGTTGTATGAATCCCATGCCGGTAGTCAAGGTACCGGCATGGTATTCATACTACGACCATGCCGGTAGTCAAGGTACCGGCATAGTATTCATACTACGACCATGCCGGTAGACCGATATCCCCCATTTTGAATATTGATCCGGCATATCATTCTTCTAAACAACTATGCCGGTACGCAGTTAACCTTTTTACCTACCAAGGAATATACTACGGAATATTCAACCGGCATGGTTTCATTGATAGGTTACCATGCCGGTACTGCATGAAAAACATACAGGAAACAGTACCATCCCAAACCAAAAACCGGCATTGAAACTTAATAAACATCAACGCCGGAACTGGGTACCGGCGTGGTACCATCAATATCGATAATGCCGGCACCAAAACCGGCGTTGTTTAGTTACAACTTTACAATGCCGGCACCTACAAAAAAACATGCATGAATAAATGTTTTCCACAACTAAATTCCGGCATTCAATATCAAATATTGTCAATGCCGTAATTGTGTATCGGCTTGGGACAATAGATTACGAGAATGCCGGCACCCTAGCTTCCGACATTGTTTTCTAGTGAAATATTTATGCCGGAATAGGTTTCAAATTTGGTCTTCCGTTTTGGTTAACTTAGACTATGACGGAACAATGGTCGAGCATGCCGGTACGGGTTTCTGGCATAGTGTTGTAATTGTGTTTGGAACTAATTTTCATTCGATCTTTAGGTGGTGACATATATTGATCCAAAAAAATGTAAATCCGCTTTATCGGGATACGTCGGAATACTATAAATCCCTCCGGTATGTGACCAAAGAATACTTTTTACATAGTATCTTGAACTTTACTAATGGATTTCTAGTAATGAACCTTCTAATGAATGAGAAATTGTTCTTATGTAGGGAATAACAGATCGAAAGGAAGCAATCGCTTGGGCTAAAGAGACGGCTCTTAAGAACATGTGTGTGTTGGTGAGGAATACCGAAGGTTCGAAGAGGCGTTTTGAGATGGCTTGCGAGAGAAGTGGGAAATACAAGGAGAAGAATAGCCACAAGAGAAAGGATTATGTATATCCAAAGAAGACTAATAGGGTATACAAGACTCGTACGAGGAAGAATAATTGCCCGTTTAAGCTTGTATTCCGTTTAAATGACATGAACAATTGGGATTGTGAGGTTTTGTGTGGCTGTCATAACCACCGGGATCCGAAAGATTTTGTTGGTCACTCCTTAGTTGCGAAGCTAAAACCTGACGAGTTCGAGGATGTAAAGAGATTGACCAAATCACTTATCAAACCGAGACAAATTCTCAGAGGCTTCAAGGAAAAGGATGAGACTAACGTGTCTTCTCTACGTACAATTTATGCCGCACAAGCAACTATTAGAAGGGTGGAATGGTAAGGGAGGAGCGTGTTGGAAACAATGAAGAAATAATGAGATCGGATCTCAAACAGCTGAGTCGCGGACTAGGTCGCTATCTTTAAGGTATTTCGCGACTCTGCCTCTTGATTGTGCTAGCAGTCAAAAAATTGTCGAACACCTATGGGATAAAACAGCTGATAACTCTCTTATTCGATTTCTCGCACTATGAGAAATCGAACCAACAAATACTCTATCTAACACTTGCTCGAGAACTCGAAATAGATGAAAAAACTGTATCTTCATCTTCTCCAGAAACTTTTCTTTTATAAGTCAAAAAACATCAATACGGTTTTAATGAAAATAAATTTCGCAATAAGTGCGCACTGAAAATCCTCCCTAACAGCCATAAAACGGCAACATTAAATTTACCAAAAATTAATGTAATTAATTAGGAATATTAAGTTGAAAACCGTTTTGGAAATCAAGAGTTAAAAACACAAAAAATAAGTTTCGGATCGCGAGACCTCCCAAGACCCCCAAGGCCCCAAGGCCCCGCTCTCCCGGATTTTTTAATAAATATTATAGATATATAAATATACCTATTCAAATGCATGGGGTGAGACTTGAACCCAAGTCTATAGTGTGGGAGCCCAAAATTATACCACCACACTATTTCTCTAAGTTTGATATAATATTACAAAATTATATTTTTAAATATATATATATCTCCCAACAATCCCCCACTTATATTTTAAAAACATTGAGCAAGTGTTGTATAGTTGTGCATCTGCAAAGGTGCCTTTCGACTTGAACCTCTGTATAGTGTTAAATTTTCTAAGTACCAGGTGACTAGAGTGACTTGCGTCTTGAACTCTAACTAATATTAGATTATTTAACACACACAACTATTTCTAGAGTAAAGTCCTTAAGTTCGCACATTAAGGCCATGTGCTTATCCCTTTTTTAACAAATGATCTAGAGAAATGCCCAATTTCTCATAGAAGGCGGCCATACCTTCACATTCGTATAGGTGAGTCTATCAAGAATACTCCTGTGTATCCCACTCTAACTTAAGAGCTATAGAATCATTAAGAGTTAAATACTCAACCTGTTTCCCACTTCAGGATATCATGCTATGGGAGTGCATGACTCTATCATATCATTTGTAACTTCGTCTAGTCCCTTTGAACCTATCTAGGTTGGGTATCCATTACAAATGACTCAACTTCTCACAGGCCTAAGTCCCATACTTCTAGAAAATTTCCATACCTTTTCTCTAGCTAACCCTTTCGTCAAAGTGTCAGCTATATTTCCTTCGAGATCTTACATGATCTATTCTTACAACACCGGTTGTGAGAAATTCTCTAATCGTGTCGTGCTTTCGACGTATATGTCGATTCTTATTGTTATTATAACAATTATCTACTACTACGATAGCCGCGGTACTATCGCTAAAGTAGATCAAAGTGGCTGGTATTGGTTTTTCCCATACCGGAATGTCGACAAATGAGACATTTCAGCCATCGCCTCTTCACTAGCTGCTTCTACTGCTATCAATTCAGCCTCCATCGTAGATTGGGCTATAATTGTCTGTTTCTTTGATCTCAAGATACGGCGCCCCAAAGAATAGTAAAAACATATCCATATGGTGGACTTGGAATCATCTGAAAGAATATTCCAATTTGCATCGCTAAATCCTTCAAGGACCGCGGGATACCTTTGATAGTGTAATCCTTGGTTTGTGGTTCTTTTCAGATACCGCATAACCCTCTCAACAGCATCCCAGTGTTTCAAACTAGGATTACTGGTAAACCTGCACAGAACTCCCACTGCATACGCAATGTCCGGTCTAGTACAATCAGTTGCATAACGCAGACTGCCTATTATACTAGCATATTCAGATTGTCTAACACTTTCTCCAGTGTTCCTTAACAATTTCACAGTAGGATCAAAAGGAGTACAAACAGGTTTATAATCAAAATATTCATACTTCTTTAGGATTTTTTCAATGTAGTGAGATTGATCCAAACAAATACCACTATTAGTTCTAGTTATTTTGATTCCCAAGATTACACTAGCTTCACCCAAATCTTTCATGTCAAAATTCGAACTAAGCATGCTTTTAGTTTCATTGACAACAGATAAACTGGAACCAAATATTAGCAAATCATCCACATACAAGCAAACAATCACATATACATCATTCTCAGATTTATAATAGATGCATTTGTCACCCTCATTTATTCTGAAGTTACTTGAAATCATTAAATTATCAAATTTCTCATGCCATTGTTTAGGAGCTTGTTTCAAACCATAAAGAGATTTTTCTAGCTTACATACTTTATGTTCTTGTCCAGGAATTACAAAACCTTCAGGTTGTTCCATGTAAATTTCTTCTTCTAGTTCACCATTCAAAAAAGCAGTTTTAACATCCATTTGATGAATAACAAGATTATGAGTAGCAGCAACAGCAATCAAAACACGTATAGATGTTAATCTAGTAACAGGAGAATAAGTATCAAAAAAGTCTACGTTCTCTCGCTGCCTATAACCTTTGGCAACCAGTCTAGCCTTATGCTTATCTATTGTTCCATCAGGTTTGAGTTTCCTTTTCAAGACCCATTTACAACCTATTGGCTTACAACCAGGAGGTAAATCTACATAACTCCAAGTTCCATTAGACATGTGAGAATCCCATTCATTATCTCTGACTTCTTGCCGAAACTAGACTCTGTGAGAACTAAACGCCTCTTGTAAATTAGAAGGTTCTTCTTCTATAGCGTAAAATTCAAAATCAGGATTTTTATCTTTTGTCTCAGTCCTAGCTCTTTTACTGGATCTAGGTTCAAATTCGGTGATCCTAGTTTCTTCACTTCTAGGTTCTTCTAATCTAGACTCAGAATCAACACTAGGTAAAGTGCTAGGTTTTGAACCCCCACTATTACCCCCACTAATTCTAGATTTAAAAGGAAATCTATCTTCAAAGAAGTCAACATCAACATATTCAATAATAACCTTATTATTAATATCAAAGAACCTGTAAGTTTTTCTTGTTTTGAGCATAACCAATAAAAACACATTCATAAGCTCTACTTTCTAACTTATGTCTTTTAGGATCGGGTTTCCTAACAAAAGCCAAACAGCCCCAAACTCTAAAATAAGATACATTAGGTTTTCTATTTCTCCAAAGTTCATAAGGAGATATCATGGTTTTATTATTGGGAATGCGATTCAAAACATGGCAAATAGTCAACAAACATTCACCCCACCAATGAGAAGCAGCACCAGAACTAAGCAAACAAGCAAACAAGTAAGTTCAGTCAGTGTACGATTCTTTCTTTCAGCTTTTCCATTCATTTGAGGATTATATGGAGCAGTTCTTTCATGTATTATGCCATTAGTTTGATAAATTTCAGTAAAAGGAGCAGAATCATATTCAGTGCCTCTATCACTACGAAACCTCTTAATTTTTCTACCAAATTGATTTTCAATTTCAGCAATAAAAATTTTAAACTTTTCAATAGCTTCATTCTTATGGCTCAGCAAATAAACATACGTATAATTAGAACAATCATCAATGAACGTCATAATATATCTCTTGCCATTTCTAGTTAGGATACCTTCATATTCACATAAATCAGAATGTATTAAATCTAGAGGTTTGGATTCTCTTACGACAGATTTATGTGAGGTCTTGGTTATTTTTGCTTGACTACAGTACTCACATTTTTCAAATTCATTTTCAAAAAATTCAGGGAGAACACCTAACTTGCTCATGTTATTTACTAACTTTTTACCCACATGACAAAGCCTACCATGCCAAACATTAAAATTGCAAACCATATAAGCAGAAGAATCAATTTTATTCATAGCATCAACATTAAGCTTAAACATTCCATCAGTAGCATAACCCTTTCCTACAAAATTCTTATTCTTAGTTATAGTGTAAACATCAGACCCAATAGTTTGATACAACCCAGCCTTGTTGAGAAGATAGCCGGAAACAAGGTTCTTTCTCATTTCCGGAGTGTGAAGGACATCTTTCAGCATAAGTGTCTTCCCAGAAGTAAACTTCAACTCTACCGTACCAGTTTCTTTCACCACAGTGTTGTGAGAGTCTCCCAACAACACTTTCTTATCCTTTGTTTCAAAGATAAGTCTTAAACATGGACCTATCAAAACAACAATGACGCGAAGCACCACTTTGTCTATCCACCACCCATCGATCCACCAACCATGAAGAACTCTGGATCAGAGACCATGGCAATTATAACGTCACCCACAGCATTAGCTTGTGCGTTATTCTTTTCCTTGTTAAACCTGCAATTCCTAGCCATGTGGTTTGGTTTACCACAGGTATAACAAAGAAACTCAGAATTGGAATTCTGTCCATTTTTCGATGGGTGTTGGTTCTTGTTTTGATTAGGCCTTCCTCCTTTCTTTTGGTTCGGGTTAGGTTTCATATCCTTTTTCTTAGGTTTCAAACTCGGATGAGTCTTATTGTTAGAAACAATGAGAATCTCTTCCTTCTTATCTTGTTTCCGAGCTTCTTCCTCAACCCTGAGCTTAACAATCAAACTTTCAAGAGAAAATTCTTTAGTCTTGTGACGCAAAGTATTACGAAAATCTTTCCAGCTAGGTGGTAACTTGTCAATCATTACAGAAACTTGAAATTGTTCATCAGCTTTCATACCTTCGGCCACAATTTCGTGGTAAATTTTTTGAAGTTCATGAGCATGTGCAACAACTGACCTATCATCCACCATTTGGTATCTCAAATACCGGCTCACAAAGATACTTCTTTGAGCCGGCTTCCTTAGTGTCGTATTTTTTACGTAATGCATCCCACACATCTTTAGCAGTTTCAAAAGTTGAATAATACTCATATAAATCATCAGATAATGCGTTAAGAATGTAGTTTTTGCAATCAAAGTCGTCATCGATCCATTTGTCAATGGCCTTTTGTTTCTCCTCAGCAGTTTGAGAAACAACATCTTTGGCACTATCGGAAGGAGATGGATCAGTAGCAGCAGCACCATCATCAGCAACAGTCTTATCAACAGTAGAAGTTTTATCAGCAACAGGTTCCATGGTTCCAGGATGAACACTCGACACAATCATATACAGCTTCATGAGTTTGAGATAAAAGAACATCTTCAGCTTCCATCTTCTGAAATGCAGCCCTTCAAATTTGAATGGCTTGTTGGTATCATCAACGCGCTTCCTTTCAACCTCCATAGCAAAATCAAATACCTTAAAATTATTGGAAACAATGAAGAAATAATGAGATCGGATCTCAAACAGCTGAGTCGCGGACTAGGTCGCTATCTTTAAGGTATTTCGCGACTCTGCCTCTTGATTGTGCTAGCAGTCAAAAAATTGTCGAACACCTATGGGATAAAACAGCTGATAACTCTCTTATTCGATTTCTCTGCACTATGAGAAATCGAACCAACAAATACTCTATCTAACACTTGCTCAGAACTCGAAATAGATGAAAAAACTGTATCTTCATCTTCTCCAGAAACTTTTCTTTTATAAGTCAAAAAACATCAATACGGTTTTAATGAAAATAAATTTCGCAATAAGTGCGCACCGAAAATCCTCCCTAACAGCCATAAAACGGCAACATTAAATTTACCAAAAATTAATGTAATTAATTAGGAATATTAAGTTGAAAACCGTTTTGGAAATCAAGAGTTAAAAACAACAAAAAATAAGTTTCTGGATCAGCAGACCTCCCAAGACCCCCAAGGCCCCAAGGCCCCGCTCTCCCGGATTTTTTAATAAATATTATAGATATATAAATATACCTATTCAAATGCATGGGGTGAGACTTGAACCCAAGTCTATAGTGTGGGAGCCCAAAATTATACCACCACACTATTTCTCTAAGTTTGATATAATATTACAAAATTATGTTTTTAAATATATATATCTCCCAACAGAGCGTTATGCAAGAATTTGAGAAGATAGTTTGGTATCACAACTACACGCGTATCATTAAAAGAGGACCGGACGAGAAGCCCCTTCAAATATTCATTTCGCATCCTTTGCTTTCACAATTGGCAAATACATGTTGTGGTGTTCTTTTGATGGATTGCACCTACAAGACAAACAAATACAATATGCCGTTGTTCAAAATCGTGGGGCAAACCTCGGACAAGGTAACATTCACATTGGCTTGGTGTTTAATGGAAAACGAGAGGGACTATAATTATCATTGGGCATTACGACAATTGAAATTGTTCTTCCGGGAAAATCAACTTCCGAGGGTCATCGTAACCGATAACGATGACGCATTAATGAAAGCAATATCCGACGTCTTCCCGGACGCACAAAATTTCCTATGTACATATCATATACGTAATAATGTGATAAAAACTTGTCATGCCTTGTTTGAACCCGCAAAGGAGGATATTAAGAAGAGAATGATGGTACAACTAGAGGAAGATGTTCGAAAGAACAAACTATCCCCCGAAGAAGAAGAAGATGAGAGAGGCAAGATAAAGGAGCGAGTGGACAAAGAAAATGCGGAAAATCATAAAAAGTGGTTGGAATTTCTAAGAGATTGGGACAAAGTTTATTGGTCTCTTACCGAGGTTATGTACGAAAAGAGATTGGAGAAGTTTATTGCCGATTAGAACGAAGTTTATCCGACTACCGTCTGGTATTGTCGGACTCAATGGTTGGATAAGTTCAAGGAAAAATTTGTGCGTGCATGGAAAAACCGGTATAGACACTTCAAGAGTGAAGCAACTAGTGCAGCTGAGGCCGCTCATGGGAGATTTAAAGATCTCATCCAGTCCGGTCAAGGCAATGTGGTTACGGTCACCGAGGCAATGGAGCAATACTTTAAGCAAGATATCAATAGGATCAAGGAGGCTTTTGAGAAAAGCTCAATGGAAAGGATGACTCAATTTCTTCGTTATGGTAAGTTTCTCCAAGGAATAGAATTCAACGTCTCTCATTGGGCAATAAAACATATGATGAGACAAATGGAATATGAGAAAAATTACGGAAAACCGGGTGATGTGTGTATTTGTCCCGACATGTCTTCATTGGGGCTTCCGTGTCGTCATATGCTTGTGAAGTATGAAGAAGTGATACCTATTGAGGTTATTGATCCGTTTTGGAAGAAACTATCTTTTGACACCCCCCCCCCCCTTTGGGAGATCCTGGGCAATCTCCATGGGATACGAACGAAGCAAAGGAATTCTTCGAAGCTTACTCACATGGCACCTCGGTAAGCCGACAAGTCTTGTTGAGCCAACTTAGGCTAATTACTCTTCCATGGATCGCACAAAGGGAAGAGCCAAGAAAGGGAGATCCAATAGGTAGACCACAAACTAAAACAAAAAGGAAAAAACAAAGGGTAGAATTGAAAGAAATGACTCAACGTGAAGAAGAACTCGCGGCAATTAAGAAACGAGATCTAACCGCATGTGAGATTTCGGAACAAAGGTTCGTGGAAGCGCAGGTTCCAAACAAAAGAGGTAGGCCAAGGAAGGAACCGCTAAGTCAACAACAAACGAAGGAATCCGTATCCACACCAAAATCCAACTCATCGGAGGTTCCAAAGAAGAGGGGTAGACCGCCAAAGGTATCAACATCAAGTGTCAAAGAACAACAAGATGAGCATTCTGAAGCCGTACCCATAGTCGATTGATGAGTGCTAAATAGTGCATATTTATACACCTTTTTATTGGCATTTTACTCATCTTTTGCGCTTAGAAATCAGATATTATCCCAGATTCTGTGTTTTCTTTGTTTTCAAGAATAAATATTTGTATTAATTAATTTTGTGTTTTTAGGCAATAAATAAAGCTCGGGGAAACTGAGGAGCCAAAGAGCGAAGAATTGGAGTCGATCATCTATGGAGCAGATAGCCAAAGCCCACGCGCGAATCAGTTGCAACCCAACAAGGAAGACATGGGCTAGAGCTACCCACGACCCGGATCCGAACCCGCTCATCCCGAGCCGTTGAGATCTCGCCCAGATGCATCATACGGTCGCTCCTTCGCTCACATCTACTTCTCGATGCTCCGCTCAACACCAAATCTACCCAATACTCCCTGAGCCGTTCAGATCGCACCAGCTTCATCCTACGCTCGCTGAGGCCTTCTCATCAACTTTTGTTGTCCCTGCCTCACATCAAAACCTCCTAACCCTATACCCCCACTCGAGTTAGCCTCATTTTCTCTTCTCTCTTCTCTTTCATCTCCCCCATACCTCTGCAACCTTACCTTCTCCCTTTCCCCGACAACCCAGTTGCAGAGCCGCATCATAACCACCACTTTCATCTCTTGTCAGCCACCAAACGCGCTTACTGCTACCTTCACCTCCTCTCTAGTGTTAGTTACCTCTCTCTTAGCTTCTCTCATAACCTAGAGGATAATTTAGAGATAACTAAAACTAGGGTTTCTCCACAACAACCCCACATGGAGCTCTGAAGCCGATTTGACAGAAGAGGAGAAGCAATTCAGAGTATGGGTTCGATGTATTTTTATTTAATTGTTATTTTAAATGAATTAGGGTTAGGTATTTGGGGATACTTTTGCATGTATAAATAGATGAACTGTGGGTGTTTGAAAGTCATGCCTGGGCTAGCCAGTGCGTCAATTTAGGTTTAATTGTTGTTCTTTGTTGTTTTAGTTTAATTTGCTAGGGTTTCAATGAAACCCTAACTCAATGTTGTGTTTAAACTCTGTTGGGTTGTCTTGAGTGCTTAATCATAAAGAGAATCTTCAATTTTAGCTTTCCATTGCTTTACTCTCACAGTGAATATCATGTATGCATTGTAGTTAGGCTTAAACTGCATTGGCTAGGCTTCAGCTCAAACCTTAGAGACAAATGCTAATTCCTTTGACTAGTTGTACTTAATTAGACAACTAGTGCTCTGGGTTAGTACCCTCAGCTGTTATTTGAAGCTTTACATGGAGAAACCCCTTAGATAGGTGGTGGAATTGACACCCTTCCCTTATCAGTCACAGGACAAGAAAGCTCAACTGAGTTGAACTCACAATAGGAGTTAGTGGTGGATTTGAAGACCTTAGTAACCCCTCTGTCACTATCTTTTCCTTAGTTTAGAGTCACTTCATTTCATCTTAGCCGTATCGGCAACCAAATCTATAACTGTGTTACATTCACTAGAATTCAATAGAGCAGCCTTAGATCAACCCAGCACCACCAGTCCTTGTGGGATCGACCCGTACTTGCCGCGTCTCCGATAGACGCCGTGCACTTGCGGTTTATTACAAGTAGGCTTAAATTTATACACATTCCAAGGCCTACCAAGTTTTTGGCGCCGTTGCCGGGGACTTGGCGTGTGCCCTGTGATTGTTGGCTTGTCTTTACTGAGATTCACTCACCCTGTACATATTCTTACATTGTTAATTTTTAGCCATGTGTTAGTATAGTTGTTAGTTTTCTTTTTTTCTGCACTCTTTTTCTTTCATTGCATCTTCATTGCACTTATCTGTTGCATATCTTAGTTAGCTTACTTGTAGCTTAATTGTATGTGTTTCACCCCTGTACATTTCCACTTTGCATTATTGCTTTTGTTCTTTTTCTTTTTTAGTATAACTTAGTTTAAATTGCATCTGTCACTTAGCCCTGCATATTAGCTGCAACCCTTTATCACCCCTGTACATCCCTGCATCCTTACTTTAAAGTAATGTGCATCTATAATCTGTAGCTTAGTTGCAACATTAGTGTTAATTCTGCATTGCATCTGCTATTGCATATCTTTATCATCTTAGAACCTCTTGATTATAGCTTAGTAGTAAGTTCAAGCATATTTGCACATCTGCACCCTCATCTGTGCATTGCATCTGCTCTCTCAGTTAGCATCTGGCCTAGCTTGAACTCAAGCCAGCCTGCTCTTGTACCTTCCATCTTGGCATTTCTCATCCATCTTTGTTTCACTTCAGCTATGTCATATCAGCATAAGCATCTTGTTGTGCACATTTTCTCATAGTGCTTTAGCTGTACAATACTGAGAACTGAAATTGAGTTGTTGAGTAGCGGTGTACCGTGCTCTGTCTTCTTTGTCTTTGCCAACCCAAGGGAGACAAGAAAAACGCAGGACTTGAGGTTAGTATTCGAACATTGCATTGACCTGTGAATGTGCCATGTATGCTCTGTGCTAGTATGCTAACTTTGTGCATGATTGAAAGTAAGCTGTGCATCCTTGTTTATGCACCTGTGTGCTTGTAGCCTGAGTCTGTCTTAACCTGTGCTGTGTATTCCTATTTCTGTGCTGAAGCCCTTAGTCTACCCTGTGCACAGCTCCAACCCCTGAGCTGTTGAGCTTGTGCTGCCACTTGGAAAGCCAGGTTAGCTGCAAGCCCTGTTGACATCAGCTGTGTGCATTGACACCATCAACCCTATACCTTGAGCCAAGTGTCTGCCACACCCCTTGCATGCTCATTCCCCTGTGCTCTCTATACATGACCTGTGAACCATAGACTAGCTGCCCTGCAATTTGTGGTGCACAAATTTGTGAACAGAAGGGTCAACTGACCCTGTTGACATCTGCAACCTGTGCACCCAAGGCCTGAACATAAACCTGTGAGCATCCCCTGTCATTTGATCACTTGCCAAACTAGTGCATCTGGGCTAAGATTGTGTAAACCCCTGAACCCTGTTGCCATTTCTATAAGCCTTATTGTCATAGTTAACATATCACAGCTTGTTGTTCAGTGCATAAGCTGAGCTGCAAGCTCTGCCATTTAGACTTGCCAACCTGGGCAGTGTATAAGTTGTGCTTAAGTTTGAGAAATCAGGTATCATTTTGGTGATTTTTAGCTGTTGTGTGTGTGATTCATTTGCCAACCTGGGCACAGACCTACTGAGCTGTGCTGTGTGCAGTTTTTGCTTAACCTGGTCAAACAATGTGTGCACAAGCCTGCCAATCTGTGTTGTGTATCTCCTAAAACAACAGCAGAAGCACTCCTCTGTGCTAGAAGTTGAGAGTTACATTTTGTGAATTTGTGTTCTCTGTGCTGAGAGTTACACACAGTCTGTGCACTTATTCTGTGCTTGGCCTGACCAAGCTGTGCAAACTACAACAACCTGGGCTTTGCACATAACAACTGAGCCCAATAAACCAAATCAGAATCGGGCTGCACAAGCTGAGGCCCGCATCAACTGAAATTCTGGGCTCTTCTCACAACTCTGAAGCCCACAAAAGCTGAACATTTGGGCTGTGCATTTTGAACCCAACCTGGGCTCTGCACCCAAGCCAGCCCATAATAAACCAAGCCATACTGCTGGGCTGTACACACATCTGAGCCCACATCATCTGGGCTAGAACCCACACTGTTGGGCTGTTTAACATCACATGGGCTCTGCTCAAAACCAAACAGCTGGGCTGCACATACTAGGCCGGGTACAAGCCTGATGCCCATTTAAACCAAAACCCACATAAACCAAATTGAAACCCATACAAACCAAATCCCAAACAAACCAAAGCCCAATAAACCAAATTCCCACATAAACCAAAGCCCATTTTCATGTTATATTTGTAAGAATGTTAATGTTTCTGTACATTATCTTTTGGGTTGACCCTCAACTCTTTAGATTGTTAGTAAATTTTTGTATATAATTCAGTAAGACTTGTTAAATTTTTCTTTTCTTGAATCGGTTGAGTCTTCTTATGCATATATTGTGCTAATCCGATATGATCTCCACGGAGAATGATTGGATTCTAGCCTTGATTAATGAAGCTCCAACCTTGCTTCCGCCGACATCCGGTAATCTCTTCCCTTTTCTCTTATCAGCATAGTTCTCTCGGTATGTAACTGTTTAAATTTTTTCTATTTGTCGACACATTGAGGACAATGTTTGATTTAGGTTTGGGGGTGCATTTGCATTTAGAGTTTTTAGTCTTTTATTTTACCTTTTATTTTCAAAAAAAAAAAAAAAAAAAAAAAAAAAAAAAAAAAACTCTTTTTGTAAAAACCTCCAACTTTTAGAGATTTTAGAGTCACTAGCATGCTTCTAGCTATGTTTACATAGAGAATTTTTTTGACCGAAATAACAGAAGTTAGAAGTACCGGAGAACACAATCGGGTTTCTTAGTTGATTAGAGCGTTAAAGTTGGATTTAACCATACGGGAGGGCGAATTAGGTCTTTGTTTAGATATTCGGTAGTAGAATTGTGATCACCCATAGTGGAGACTACCCATTTTACATCAAGTGAGGCACCAACCTTCAATTTTTTGCAACTTTCTAGAAAAGTTGTTAGAGTGTGTGTCACCGTACGTCAATTCCGGGTAGGAATGGTGAGCTACCCAACTTCGCACCACTTTCAGCACTACTTTTGATCTCTTGAGTGCTAGTTTTTGTCAATCATGAGGGTGACGTCTAAAGATGAAAACTCCTTCTAAATATCGATTTGCAGTTAGCATCACTCTCTCTCTCAATCAGCAAGACCCATAGAAACACATCATCGTCAACAAACGGAGCATCATCAGAATATTGAAAGAAAAATTGATATAGTCCAAGGTTTACGTGCAACAAAGAAAAAGAAAAGAAAATAGGATGAGAATTAATAAAATTTATAAAATCAAGACAATACAGGTTGTGGAAAAATTGAGTGATAAAGTCCTTTGTCCATGGAGTTAGTTATTTCATTATTTGTATTTTTATTTTTACTTTTTGTAAAAAAAAAAAAAAAAAAAAAAAAAAAAAAAAAAAATCAAAAATCAAAAATCAAAAAAATATTGTAGTTTATTTTTGCTACCACCATGGTAAAGAAGAGTTCAAAAAGAAAAATCCAAACAACAAGGAATTTGAGTAGAAAAATTAAAATTTGTCAAGTTTTGTGAAGTTTAGAAGTTCGTCATCAACATTTGAAGACCGAAGACCGAAGATTGAAGACGTTTCTATGGTTCTTATGAGAGAGTGATATTAATTGCCGATCGGGTGAGAAGGTAAGTGAGTACTCCCACCCTTGCTAATGGTTGATTTCCTTTCTTAGAGATCATCGAAAAGATTCTTTTTGTCCACACCTCTCGTGGAGTCTCCAGATTTTATTTCGGAAGGTTATCCTTCTTACCTACAACGTGTGCGGGATTTCTCTCTTTATTCCCGCCTGCACACATGAGAGACTAAAAAAGCGATCTTTTGAGTGCAATTATCATAAAACCCTAATAGTGAGGCAGAAGTCGAGGCTTATGATCACAATCGAATCCGAATTCTTTCATATGGTATGGTTACTTCTCGCTCAGCATTTAAGGATGAGAATGCGTTCTTTGGTAGTTCTAACTTCATGTTACTAGCATGCAGAAACTCTATGTACTCATAGCTTCTTGGATGCTTGAGACTCTTTACATTACGAAGTTGGAGAAGGTTTTGTGGGTACACCTACGGTAAACCCTCACGAGACTACAACTCGTCCACTAGGGACACCTAGGGGTTTAAAGGCTTAGTGCATACGCTAAATGCATTCGAGAGACCTACGACAGTGGTATAGTTAGGATTTGTTCATTTCTGTTTCACTTGAGGACAAGTAAAATTCAGGTTTGGGGTATTTGATGAGTGCTAAATAGTGCATATTTATACACCTTTTTATTGGCATTTTACTCATCTTTTGCGCTTAGAAATCGAGATATTATCCCGCATTCGTGTTTTCTTTGTTTTCAAGAATAAATATTTGTATTAATTAATTTTGTGTTTTTAGGCAATAAATAAAGCTCGGAGAAACTGAGGAGCCAAAGAGCGAAGAATTGGAGTCGATCATCTATAGAGCAGATAGCCAAAGCCCACGCGCGAATCAGTTGCAACCCAACAAGGAAGACATGGGATAGAGCTACCCACGACCCGGATCCGAACCCGCTCATCCCGAGCCGTTGAGATCTCGCCCAGATGCATCATACGGTCGCTCCTTCGCTCACATCTACTTCTCGATGCTCCTCTCAACACCAAATCTACCCAATACTTCCTGAGCCGTTCAGATCGCACCAGCTTCATCCTACGCTCGCTGAGGCCTTCTCATCAACTTTTGCTGTCCCTGCCTCACATCAAAACCTCCTAACCCTATACCCCCACTCGAGTTAGCCTCATTTTCTCTTCTCTCTTCTCTTTCATCTCCCCCATACCTCTGCAACCTTACCTTCTCCCTTTCCCCGACAACCCAGTTGCAGAGCCGCATCATAACCACCACTTTCATCTCTTGTCAGCCACCAAACGCGCTTACAGCTACCTTCACCTCCTCTCTAGTGTTAGTTACCTCTCTCTTAGCTTCTCTCATAACCTAGAGGCTAATTTAGAGATAACTAAAACTAGGGTTTCTCCACAACAACCCCACATGGAGCTCGAAGCCGATTTGTGAGAAGAGGAGAAGCAATTCGAGTATGGGTTCGATGTATTTTTATTTAATTGTTATTTTAAATGAATTAGGGTTAGGTATTTGGGGATACTTTTGCATGTATAAATAGATGAACTGTGGGTGTTTGAAAGTCATGCCTGGGCTAGCCAGTGCGTCAATTTAGGTTTAATTGTTGTTCTTTGTTGTTTTAGTTTAATTTGCTAGGGTTTCAATGAAACCCTAACTCAATGTTGTGTTTAAACTCTGTTGGGTTGTCTTGAGTGCTTAATCATAAAGAGAATCTTCAATTTTAGCTTTCCATTGCTTTACTCTCACAGTGAATATCATGTATGCATTGTAGTTAGGCTTAAACTGCATTGGCTAGGCTTCATCTCAAACCTTAGAGACAAATGCTAATTCCTTTGACTAGTTGTACTTAATTAGACAACTAGTGCTCTGGGTTAGTACCCTCAGCTGTTATTTGAAGCTTTACATGGAGAAACCCCTTAGATAGGTGGTGGAATTGACACCCTGCCCTTATCAGTCACAGGACAAGAAAGCTCAACTGAGTTGAACTCACAATAGGAGTTAGTGGTGGATTTGAAGACCTTAGTAACCCCTCTGTCACTATCTTTTCCTTAGTTTAGAGTCACTTCATTTCATCTTAGCCGTATCGGCAACCAAATCTATAACTGTGTTACATTCACTAGAATTCAGTAGAGCAGCCTTAGATCAACCCAGCACCACCAGTCCTTGTGGGATCGACCCGTACTTGCCGCGTCTCCGATAGACGCCGTGCACTTGCGGTTTATTACAAGTAGGCTTAAATTTATACACATTCCAAGGCCTACCATCGATCTAGCGGAGGTTCCAAGGAAAAGGGGTATGCCGCCAAAGGTATCATCATCAAGTGACAAAGAACAACAAGGTGAGCATTCCGAAGCCTGAACCCTGAAGACAAAGGTATCATCATCAACCAAAGCATATAGACCATAATCCTTTACTATTGTTTGAACCTCTTCACATTCCTCGGACAAATCCCAACCATCCGCGGCTTGGTTTCGGAAAACACGCACGACCTTCTTATGATCCTACAATTAGGAGAGACAATACAATTAAGAGATTTTACACAAATACACAACAATACATATGTACAAGATAGAAAATGCTTACATATGTTTGATAGATAGTACGAGCCCACGAGTGCTTGTATCCAAATAGTGTTTTTGGTTCCGGAGCTTCGCCCCAAATTCTACCACGTTCAAGGTCAGGTATCATGTCATTAATATGAGGAAGGTGGGAACCTTTAACTTTCACTTTGACGTTGCCCTTCTTGCCATTGCCTTGTGTTGGTTGTTGACTTGGGCCACCAACTTCGTTTTGGCTTGCTAATTGACTTTCCTCTTCATCTTGATCATCGTGCTCACGGTTTGCAAGTCGACTACGGTCACCACCACTCTCCCAAATTATCCCACTTGTACCAGCCCCGAAACGTATCTTACGACCTTCATCTTTCCCTCGAGGAGGCAGAGACTGAGGAGTATCAAGACCATCCTTCCTTCTTCTCTTAGTGACAGCATCTTTAGTTTTTCTTTTGTTAGCTTCCTTTGCTTTTGACCTATATCGTAAGAACACGGAAAGCAATGAATATAAGACAACTCACCTTTATTTTTAGTACCGGCATTGACTACCTTAAAATAAACCACGCCGGTACAATGTTCCGGCAGTACACATTGACTATCGACAGTGCCGGTACCAAGTACCGGCATACAAATGCAACCTAAAATCTATGCCGGTATTTGTGACAATTTTCCTGTATGTTTTAAGTCCACTACCGGCATGCTCGAATTATTACAAAAGAATGCCGGTACCCAAAACCGGCATACAATGCAACCCAAAATCTATGCCGGTACTGGTGACAAATTCATAAACTCTCCTGTATGTTTTAAGTCCACTACCGGCATACACGAATTATTATCAAAGACTGCCGGTACTAAAAACCAGCACTTTGTATTCATCCTAGATTGAATGCTTAGGTAGGGAAAATTCAGTTTGGTGAATCTGGGGTTGGAAACCGGCACTGTATTCATCCTAGATTGAATGCCGGAATACAAAACCGGTACTGTGTTCATACAAATATCAGTTCCGGTACTCTCTGAAACTCAACTGTTTGAGTTACGGTTCGCGATTCTAACCTAAACCATAGCTACAAATCGATTAAAACACTAATTAAACAGTTTTAAATGACTTACCTTCTCACAGAAGCCATATTTCTGAGTATTTGATCGTCAGAGAACGTTGCTTCTTCGTGTTCTTGCTCTTGAGCAATCTTAGCAAGTCTTTCTGCCTGTTTTTGTTGAGCAATCGATGTTGAGTTCGATTGGGCATTTGGTTTCTTTCGTGGAGGCATTGTTTATGATTCGGGTAGGTTAATCGACGAAGAAATTTTTGAATCGACGAAGAACGGATGAAGAACGATGAATTTTTTTTTTTCAAAACCTAACCCTAACCGTGCCGGTACTGAAATAGAAATGGGGGATATATGAATTTGGTTTTTGATTTTATTGTTTTAGTAGAAAGGGTAGTATGGTATTTTCATAATGTTTTTGAATTAACCAAAGGGTATTTTAGTATTTTCATACCCAAAAATCACTCCTTAACACACACCATGGGTTGGGAGAAGTAATCAATATCCCCCAATTCCTTTTTATATCCCCCAATTTCGCATTCAAAAAAAAGGTATCTTTGTAGCAATTTTAACTTCTAATATCCAACATCTCCTCTCCACGGTGAGGGTGTTAAATATTTGTATTGTCTCTCTTTAATATTTCATTGGTTTCTGTTGATTTAGTCGGATATGTTAGAATCATGCAAACAATTATTTGTCTTCAACACCTCAGTAACTTGAGATTTTGCTTGGAACCTAAGAATGAAATTTTCTATAAAGTTTTGATCTGTGCTCATGTTGGATTGTTCGACTTCAAAACGCAAGTAAAAAATACTATTTCTGAAAAAGAGAAACTGTACATTATAGTCTATGTGAACGTCTAAGAGTTATCTTTGCTTTGAATTGTACTGTTACTTTTGTTCCCGGTCTCTCTCTCAAGGTGTTGCCACTTCCGAGAAACATAATTTTCGTGTATGATTAGAGATGTAATTCTTACTTTTGTTTCTCCTTTAATGGAAAATAATGTTTAGTTTTTTAGTCTCGAGGAAGCTGAAGTGCAATCTACATTGTTGGAAAAAAAATCATGTTGTGTAAGTTGAAAAAGGATACATTATTGTTATGTTTTTTTTTATTTCTAAGTATATTAAAAAATTATGACTGTTACTATCTTCTACAGGATGGTTGTTTCTCTTCAGATTCTGATATCTGTCTTTCTGCTATCAAAATAGTATACTGAGGCCGGACAAGGAAGAAATTCACTGGTATGTGACTTCTGAAATTACCTTGAATTTGACAAAACTTATTATCTAATCACTATAATACAACAATATAACCGAATGTCCTTTATCGTTTGGAATGATTGTACACCTAACACTATTACGGCTTGTTATTTGCTAGTGATGAGCAAAAATGTCATTGATGCAAAATGTCACCTTCCGAACCAATCGTAAGTTAATAGGTAAACTTTTCTTAATATTTTCCGTGAAATTAATCAAGATACTTGTTAGTTTTGCATTTCTTCATAGATTTATTAACGAAATAAGTTTTATAGTCTCAAACTCTTGACGCATTTGGCGTTTGTACTACATTTTTCACTGAGTAAGTGTGTTTCTTAGTTCGTTCAAGTTGTCACTTGTGATAAATGGGAGAGTTATGGATTATTTTTCATGTATAAAGGGAGCAGGATGATCCTTCAAAGCCTGAATGGGTGCTGACTTGTATGCTTGGGTCCCCATACCCTAACCATTTGAAAAGCAATGAACTTACATAAAAATTTAAGTCAGAATATCAATCAGCCGTAGGTTATTATTGGAGATTTAAATCTAGTGTTCAAGAATGAAGATAGAGTTTCCATCTCTGGAAATGTCTCATTTGTATCTATTACTTCTCATAACTCAAATTCTCTGGCTTCGTCATCAAGAGATTCTCCATATGTAAATTTACTCTATGAAGATGGTTTGGAGGATTTGGGCTATACTGGAAGATCTTTTACTTGGTCTAGTAATGTGCATGGTACTGGGGTCAGAAGATCCAGACTTGATAGAGCTCTTACTAATGAAGATTGGATTATCTCTTTTCCGGATTCAAAACTTCTTCATCTGCCACAATATGGGTCTGATCACTATCCAATTATGTTGGATACTTCTTCCTATAACACATAAAGGAAAAGAAACTGGAAATATTTCCAATGTTATGAGAGAGATGAAACACTTAAGAATGAGATAGCCGCAGCATGAGATCATCAGTTCAATGGTTCTCACGCTTTCAGATTATCTAGAAGATTAATAGTTACAAGAAGACATGTTTCTAGATGGAACAGAGAGAAGTTTGGCAACATACATAGTAATATTTTTCTTCTACACCAGCAATTGGAGGCAATTCAACAAAGCAGTCCAAGTCAACAAACTAATGATCAAATTCAGTAAATTGAAAATCAGATTGAACACTAGCACCAAGTTCAAAGTGAATTTTGGGGTCAAAAGGCGAGAGATGAATATTATCTACAAATGGATAGAAATACAAAGTACCATCATGCAAATGTGAATATAATAAGGGCTAGGAATAACATTTTTGCTTTAAAAGATGATAATAGAGCTTGGTGCATTACAAGGGAGGACTTGGAAAAAATTCTTATTGAGTACTATAGTTCCTAACGTACTACTACGTCTCCTGCTAAACTGAGGATATTCTACATTGAATTCCACAGGTCATAAATTCATCAGATAACACATTATTAATGAAGATACCGTATGCTGAAATCCTCAAAGCCCTCAAAGACATGAAGTCATGGAAAGCACCTGGTCTAGATGGATTTCCTCCTGGATTTTTTCAATCACATTGGGACATTATAAGCTCTGATGTGGTGTAAACTGAAGCAATTCTTCAATACAAGTTATATCTTTAAAATCATGAATGCTACTAATGTATTTTTAATTCCTAAAACAAAGAATAAGCAATTTCCTTCAGATTTGAGACTCATTGCTTTTTGCAATACTTCATATAAAATCTGTTAGAGCATTGCTCGGTCGAACTCGCAAGCGTTGCTATCTCAAGCTTGTTTGTCAAGTTTAGGTGATCAAAACTATAAGTCTTGATTTCTAGTCTACTTATAGCTATGTCTCGGATTAGGATAAAATGTGTAGTTGAGCTTTAGACTTCACGACGTTCATCGATTGAAGACGAAGATCTACCGAGGAAAGCTTGAAGGAACTTCATCAACAAAAGGTATATGGAGACTAAAACTTATCTATCACTCAGAAGTCTATTCTATTCTATCTCCTAATGAGACTAAGTCGTATAGCTATATAGACTTTTATATTATACACATTTGATATTTCGAGCCGAGTTTATCTCGCTTATCTATTTCTCGAAATATGTGTTGGAAGCTTTTTGCTTTAGCTACGTTGATCATATTCTTGACAAGTTTAGTTGGAAATAATTTATTTTTTGGAAACTAAATAATAAGTCAAAAGATGATCATGTGAAAATTGCCTTGAAACATCTTACATAATTTGTGTGAGAGAATCATTTGATGTCGACTCCGAAAGTTTCGTATTGATCATTCGATCACTTGAAAATTACTTATAAGCTAATGGTATGTGTGAGAGAGCCATTGTCAACTACTAAGGATGTTTCAATGATTTAAATGGGAGTTTAGAACAATTAACCTTTGTCTGGATACAACACAGTATGCATACCAGTATGCAAACTGTTTTGGTATGATTCAGGTCCGGAAACCTTTTTTGCATACCAGTATGCGAACAATTTTAACTGTTAAAGTTCGGGAACCAAGTTTGCATACCAGTATGTGAACAGTTCTACCCGAGTTAGGTCCGGGACTGCTGTTTGCATACCCGTTTGTAAACGACTGGACAAGACCAAAGTCCGGATGTTATAGTTTGCATACCTGTTTGCAAACTTAGTGGTTAAAGTTCTAATATCGGTTAAGTAAGTTTTCACACTCATGAACAAATACATTAATAAATTAAGGAATGCAATCTTTTCAAATCGTGGCTTAATGTTCATGAATTGATTCTTATATAAGTACTTCGTACAATTACGAATCAATCTGATTTTGTTTCAATTGGTTCATATATATTTCTATGAGATAATGAACAATTGAACAACTCTATTAGAAACATAATTAGATTCATTTAATTATCTTTCATGATTGATTGATCATCATATTTTATCTAGAAGTGTTAGATGAATGTGGTTAAGACAAAAGTGTTCATATGGCTAACTTCGGTTAACTATTGTTGAGCCATCTCAATATACACGTTTAGGTACGGTTACCCATATCTAAATGAAGGTATATTTCATTTGTGTGTAATAATCTAAGACCATCTAACGGTGGAGAGATATTGCTTTGGTTTTAAGCAAACTTAGCTTGAGTCTTAAATCAGGATTTCATCTAACTGTGAATATTGAATGCTTTGTTACTAAGCTATCTTAGCTTTGATTGCAAACAAACCCTGATTTGAAAGATTATATAAGGGAGAACTCTAGCAACTGGAAAACCTAATCCATGTACTTTCCTATGTCCTAGTTGCGACTAGAGTCGATTCTCCTTTAACCTAGGTTTTTTCCAAAACCATTATAGGTTAACGACTTGAACACTTCATTTGGGATTCGTGAAGCCAGATCCAACTATTTTCTCTGTAGTTGCGTATTCTGATCTTACTTGTTCTATCGTATTGAGTACTATCTTATCTTAGATTGGCTCGATATTTATCTCCGATAGGTAAGATATAAAAAGTAATCACATAGCTCTTCTTCTCATTCTTTGTGATTCCACAATAACTTCTTCTACTACCATATAATTAAGTTATTGTGAGGTGATTGATATTTCTAGGCTGATCTTCGGGAGTATAAGACCGTATTATCAATTGGTTCCTGTTCACCTTGATTTATCAAAAGACGGAACAAAAAATTTATAGGTATTTCTGTGGGAGACAGATTTATCTATCAGAATAGACTTATCTGTGGGAGACAGATTTGTTTATAAGTCTTCGAATTTAGAGCAACTGCAGTGGTGCGAGTATAACCAAAGACCAAAGAGGGAAAAAAAGACCAAAATTTGGGTTTAGTCCGTGCCGTGACACAGCGGTAGAAGACTAAATTTGGTGGGGCGTAAATTATAAGTTCGCCTGGTGTGGGGCGTAAACTTTATCCCCGCCCGACTAAAAAAAAAAAAAAAAAAAAAAAAATGGGGCGTTGATATAATGTGCGCCTGGTGTGGGGCGAACATATATCAACGCCTGGTGTGGGGCGTTGATATAATGTTCGCCCCACACCAGGCGGACATTATATCAACGCCTCACCAAGATAAAAAAAAAAAAAATGGGGCGTAAACTTTATCCCCGCTTGGTGTGGGGCGTAAACTTTAACCCCGCCTGGTGTGGGGCGTAAACTTTAAGTTCGCCTGGTTTTGGGGCGAACATTATATCAACGCTCGACTATATTTGGGTTTAGTCTTTGGTCCCCGACCAAATATAGTCTGGAATTTGGGTTTAGTCTGGGATTTGGTCGATGGTCCGTCTCGCTACGCCTGGTTCAGAGACCATAAATGGGTTTAGTCGCCCACTGCAGTTGCTCTTAGGTCGTAGCTCAAAAAGCGGGGGTCTAACAACCTCACCCAATATTTCGCTTAGCAATCTGTACGGACTAACTCCAATATACTTTAAAGAGAATCAACTAGACAGTTAGACTTAATCTTAAGAAAAGTATATCAAAGAGTTATATCTCAATTTCTCAATTCAATCTGTAATCGATCAAATAAGAATTTGTGAGCCTGATTGAATATAGTAGCAATAACTTGAACGGTACCAAAGACCAATGTTCAAGTATCAATCAATTTCAATCAAAAACCAAAGGTTGGATTTACCAATTGATCGATTCAACGCACAACCTGTGATATTTCAATTATATAACAAAATATAATGCGGAAAAGAAATAACACAAACACCAAAAGTTTTGTTAACGAGGAAACCGCAAATGCAGAAAAACCCCGGAGCTAGTCCAGATTTGAACACCACACTGCATTAAGCCGCTACAGACACTAGCCTACTACAAAGCTAACTTCGGTCTGGAATGTAGTTGAGCCCTAATCAATCTCATACTGATCAAGGTACAGTCGTGTTCCTTACGTTCTGATCCCAGCAAGATGCTACGCACTTGATTCCCTTAGCTGATCTCACCCACAACCAAGAGTTGCTACGACCCAAAGTCAAAGACTTGATAAACCAATCTGTCTCACACAGAAAAGTCTATTGAATAGATGAATCTGTCTCCCACAGAAATACCTACGAGTTTTTGTTCTGTCTTTTGATAAATCAAGGTGAACAGGAACCAATTGATAACCCGGAATTATATTCCCGAAGAACAACCTAGTATTATCAATCAGCTCACAATAATCTTAATCGATTAAAGAAACAAGATATTGTGGAATCACAAACGATGAGACGAAGATGTTTGTGACTACTTTTCTATCTTTCCTATCGGAGAAATTAATCTCATGCCAATCTTACGTTTGCACTCAATCACGGTAGAAAACAACAAGATC
The DNA here is from genome assembly GCA_023531295.1 of Papaver armeniacum. Lineage (NCBI taxonomy): Eukaryota > Viridiplantae > Streptophyta > Magnoliopsida > Ranunculales > Papaveraceae > Papaver > Papaver armeniacum. Next base: position 130,750 of record JAJJWW010011161.1, read on the forward strand.
ATATCACACAACTACAGAGAAAATAGTTGGGCCTGGCTTCACAATCCCAATGAAGTCTTCAAGTCGTTAAAGGAGGATCGACTCTAGCTTATGCAACTAGTATAACACAGGAGGTGTGTGGATTAGGTTTCCCAGTTGCTAGAGTTCTCCTTTATATAGATTTCAAATCAGGGTTTGCAATCTAAGTTACCTTGGTAACCAAGCATTCAATATTCACCTTTAGATGAAAACCTGATTAGATTCAAGCCAATATCTTTCAACCGTTACAAATTAAATGCACCTTCATTTAGGTTTGAGTAACCGTACCTAAACGTGTACACTCAGTCGGTTCAACAAGAGTTAACCAATGGTTAGCCATATGAGCACTTTCATATCAACCTTATTCATCTTTACCATAACTAGTTCAAATGACTCAAATGAACTAGTTAGAGAGTTGTTCAATTGTTTAGATCTCATAGAAGTATATAAGACACAATTGAAACAAAATCGATTTTGATTCACTCGAATCAATTCATGAACATTATAGCCACGGTTTGCAAAGATTGCATTCCTTATTATATAAATTTTTTAGTTCATGAACAAACCTATTTTAGAAAGTAACTTGCTTAAGTACGCATACGGGTATGCATACTTAAGTAGCCGGATTGAGTTTTTTTTTAACTTTCAAACTCCAGCAGAATTTCACTGACGTGAAACTTCCGCCAATATGTGTACGGGTACACATACTTACCCGGACTCCAACAACCGCCAGTACGCGTACGGGTATGCATACTTTAGGTTCCCGGGTTTGGACTTTTACACAAATGTGAAAACACACTATGTTTATATCCAAACATGGTTACTTGATCTAAACTCTCATTTCAATCATAAAAACTTTCTTAGAGGATGTTAAAATAGTTGTTATCCACAAACTATTTTCATCAAAGCGATTTTTAAGTTATTGAAATAATCAACATGACTTTCATCACGAGTAAAGATGAACTTGGCTAAAGCGAAAGCTTACCAACACATATTTTGAGAAATAGATAAACGAGATGAACTCGGCTCGAAATAACAAATGTATATAATTGAAATCTATATAGCAATACGACTTTTGTCTCAAATAGGAGATAAAGTAGATAGACTTTTGAGTGATAGATAAGTTCAAATCTCCACATACCTTTTGTTGATGAAGTTCCACAAGTTCCCTTGAGTAGTTCTTCGTATTCATTCGATGAACACCATGGAGTCTAGAGCTCAACTATACTTACTATCCTAATTCGAGACTTAGCTATAAGTAGACTAGAAATCAAGACATATAGTTTTGGCAACTAAACTTGACAAACAAGTTTGAGATATCAACGCTTGCAAGTTCGACCGAGCAATGCTCTAACAGTAGTAACTCTTAGTTGTGGGTGAGATTAGCTAAGGGAATCAAGTGCGTAGAGTCCTGTTGGGATTCATAGGCACAAGGAACGCGATTGTACTTAATCGGTGTGAGACTTGGTTAGGGCTCAACTACATTCCAGTCTGAAGTTAACTTGTAGTAGGCTAGTGTTTGTAGCGGCTTAGTACAATATGGTGTTCAAAACGGGACTAGGTCCCGGGGTTTTTCTGCATTTGCGGTTTCCTCGTTAACAAAACTTCTGGTGTCTGTGTTATTTCTTTTCCGCATTATATTTGTTTATATAATTGAAATATCACATGTTGTGCGTAGTTCAATCAATTGTTACCGAACTTTGGTTGTTGGATATAAATTGATTTACACTTGGGCGTTGGTCTTTGGTACCGTCCAAGTTATTTCTCATATCAATCTGGCTCACAGATTTCTATCTGTTCGATTGCAGATTGTATTGAGAAATAAAGATATAACTCTTTGATATATTTCTTGATTGATCTTATTATTAAGTTAAAGCTCTCGGAATTATATTGGAGTTAGTCCATACAGATTTCCAAACGAATTATTGGGTGTGGTTGTTATACCCTCGCTTTCTAAATGTATCAGAGCAGGCAAATACATTAAATACCTCATAAGTCTTTGTTTGTATCAATTTGACTCTATGGACAGTAAAGTGTCTATAAATGCTTCACCAGGTTTAGATCTACTCAACTTCGAGTGTGTTTTAGAAACCATCGATGAGGTTGAGTTCTTTGATCTAGAGAAAATCATCAAAAATCTTTGTCGAGAGAAACATCGATTGATAAGGAAAATTGATGGTCTTCATTGCGAAATTTATATCAAAAACTATGATCTTTGAGAATGCTCTGAAGAGGTAGTTAATCTCCAGAAGAAGTTGGATGAACAAATCCGGATCAATACTGATCTTGTTGCAGAAATTGCAAAAAGTAAGGATTTAAAGTCTGTCAAAGTATCTTCAATGGATCTGAAAAACTCTTGTAATCCTTTCCTGAAGGATTGTCGTAAGTCAGGAGATAAGCGAGGTTTAGGCTTTGTAAAACCTAATGTGACTCAGAATTTCTCGGATGAGTTTAAAGATGTTGGTACATGTATGTTTTGTGGTTCTCGTGATCATTTTCAACATACATGTATACCTTTCAAGAAAATTTAAAAGGTTGCTAGTGATCTTCACAAGAAAGCTAAACAACTGTTTACTTCTCTAAAAAGGTATACGATACTAACAAGAAAACCTAAATGGGATAGTAGTGTTAGTAGGGGAGCTTTTTCTCTAAAATCAACATCACCCTTTCAATGGTTCCTTGATAGTGGATGTAGCCGGAATATGGCTGGAGATCTTTCTTGGTTTGTGGATTCGAGCGATTTTGAAAGAGGTCCAGTAACATTCAGAGATAGGAGTTGTTGCTATATAAGCAAAAAGGGGACGATCAAACTACCAGGTGTTCCTGAAATCATGATGTCGTATACGTTAAAGGTATGACTGCTAATCTTCTTTCTGTTAGTCAAATTTGTGACAAAGGCCACAGAGTTGTCTTCAATGCGGATGGATGTGACAGTATAGACAAGACTGGAAAAGTAAATTTTCAGCGAAATCGTGGTAAAAATAATTGTTATCTATTGGACACTCAATTTAATAATTGTTATCTGTTGGACACTCAATTTAATAATTGTTGCAATTTGACTAAGGTGGAATCTACACATCTTTGGCATGAGCGTTTTGGTCACATCAATTACCGCCTTCTAACTAAGATCATTAACAAAGAACTTGTTAGAGGTGTTCCCAAAATCAATGCTAAGATTGAAGGTGTCCATGGTGCCTGTCAAAAGGGTAAACAAACGAGAGTTCCACATAAATCGTCTCGAGATATTATCACTAAAGCTCCACTTGGTTTAATTCATATTTATCTCTTCAGATCCTATTCAACAACCTATGGTTGCTGGGAAGAAGTATGCTTTAGTTATAGTAGATGATTACACCAGATTCACTTAGGTAGCCTTCTTAGCTCATAAGAATGCAACTCTTGATGAATTCAAGATTATTGTTAATAGGATCCGGAATGAACAGGGTCGCAAACTAAAGAAACTTAAAAGCGACTGTGGAACTGAATTCAAGGACACTAAAGTGTTTGAATTTTATGATAAACTGGGGATTATTCAACAATACTCACCACCCATTACTCCACAAGCCAATGGATCTGCAGAAAGGAAGAATAGGAACATTCAGGAAATGGCAAGGGTAATGCTCCATAACAAAAACTTACCGTTAAAGTTTTGGGGAGAAGTTGTTTTTACAGCATGTTATTTGATCAACCGTGTCTATCTACGGTAAAAAAAAAAATACTCCTTATGAGTTGTGGTACGGTAAGAATCCCAACTTACATTATCTCAGAGTGTTAGGAAGTAAGTGCTACATTCTAAAAGATCAAGAACAGAAAGGGAAATTTGATTCCAAAAGCGATGAAGGTATTTTTCTTGGCTATGTATCTGATAGTCGTGGTTTTCGAGTATACAATCTCAGAACCCATGTTATGATGGAATCAGCAAATATTATCATTGACGATCTGACCGATTTATGTCATGATGACCCTCCTGCTGAATTGCCTCCAACAGAGATAACTGAGAAAGTCAAAGAAATCCCAGAATCAGTAGAAGTTGTTCTAACGGTTGTTGATCCTTACGTTTCTAGCGACGAAGAGAGAACCCCTAGTCAGGGTATTCCTGTGGAACGAGAACGTGCTCCACCTCGGCACCTATAGGTTCAAATGAATCATGATACTAACAGTATTATTGGAGGTAAGGACTCTACAGCTAAGACGATAGGACAACTTCAAAAAATTTACAATTTTGGATGTTATCTATCTCAAGTAGAACCAAAAAACGTTGATGAATCTCTTAACGATCCCTTTTGGGTGAATGCAATGCATGAAGAGTTAAATCAATTCCAAAGACAAGATGTATGGGAACTCGTACCTTGTCCCTCAAATGTAAATATTGTTGGTACTAAATGGATATTCAAGAACAAGTCAGATGAATTTGGCACAATTGTCAGAAACAAAGCTGGACTTGTCGCTCAGGGATACGCACAGATTGAAGGTATCAATTTTGACGAGACCTTTGCTCCTGTAGCACGCCTTGAGTCCATTAGACTGCTTTTAGCTCATGTTTGTTTTCTCAAGATTAAGCTATTTCAAATGGACGTCAAATCCGCATTCTTAAATGGATGTCTAAAGGAAGAGGTCTATGTTGATCAACCCAAAGGATTTGAAAGTTCAGAATTTCCAGATCATGTCTTTAGGCTCAGAAAGGCATTATATGGATTAAAACAAGCACCTCGTGTCTGGTTTGAAAAACTAACCACTTCTATTCTTAGGAAAGGTTTTTCAAGAGGCGGTGTTGATAAAACATTGTTCACCAAATGGAGTGGGAGGGATGTTGTTATTGCTCAAGTATATGTAGATGATATCAACCTATGAGAAAATTGCAAAAGAGTTTCAAGTCTCTCTTGGAAGGGAATTTGAGATAAGCAATGTTGATAAATTAAAATTCTTTTTAGGATTACAAATTCAACAACACAAGGATGGAATTTACTTAGCTCAGGAAAAATATGCCAGGGATCTTGCAAAAAGGTTCAGTCTTGAGAAGTCAACTCCAAAACTTACTCCTATGCCCACTACTGGAAAGCTGCATAAAGATGAGAAAGGTGTCAATGTGGATCAGAAACTTTATCGATCAATCATTGGAAGTCTTTTATATCTTACAACTACGAGACCTGATATTGCTTTTAGTGTTGGTTGTTGTACTAGATTTTAGGCTAATTCAAAGGAATCTCATCTTGCAGCTGCAAAAAGGGTCATGCGATACATTCAACACACTATCGATTACGGTCTATCTTATACTTTTGATACTAACACTGATCTTAATGCTTATTCAGATGTTGATTGGGCAGGATGTATGGAAGATAGAAAGAGTACATCCGTGGCGTTTTACTATGTCGGATTGAATCTTGTGGCATGGGATAATAAGAAACAAAACTCACAATCCCTTTCAACATGTGAAGCAGAATATATCGTTGCAGGTTCTTGTTGTACTCAACTTTTATGGATGAAACAAATGCTTGCTGATTATGAAATTGACACTGGCGTAATGAAGATCTTTTGTGATAATTCAAGTGCAATTTTCATCACTGAGAATCCTGTTGAGCACTCAAGAACTAAGCACATCGACATCGGGTATCATTTTATTAAAGATCTATATGAAAATGGTATCATTAACATGAATTTGTGCCTTCCGAACAACAATTGGCTGATATTCTCACCAAACCTCTAGATACTGCTACGTTTCAACACATATGGCAGTCTACTGGTGTTGTTTTGGTTCATTAGATTTCTAGCTTTTTACATGCCCATGGATCCATCTATATCTTTTGGGCAATAAAAGCTTGAAGTTCCAGTGTAGTGTTGTTTCAATTCCACATTTGTTTCTAGTAGTTGTATTTCTGTTAAGTATCAAAATCCTTCTTTTCTTGAAAAAACAAGGTCGCTCTTGTTGTTCTTTCGGGAATGACATTTTATGGGAGCGAGTTCTTAATTAAACTTGTGCTTAATTGCCAAATCATTGTGGGGAGTGCGGCCGTGGAATATTGTAGGAGTTATCTTGTATCTTTATAAACTCCATGATGAATAAACTAAGTTTCGACTATATGAAATCATCGAAACAAAGTTGATATGTTCTCTTTTAGTCATGAATTATCTCTTTGAGAATTTCATTATGATCCCGTAGTTTTCGTACCTTTGCCAATTTATATTGACAAAAAGGGGGAGAATTATTTGGTAGTTCACACTACATACATATGGTTTATGGATCATTATGTAAGGAGGAGTGGTTTTATTGTGTGATGAGGTATTCACTAAGGGGGAGTGATACATATCACCACAGTATTATTGTCAAAGTTATCATATAATTGGACTTTGATGTTGTGTAATAATACTATGACACTGTATAACAATAATTGAGAACAACTTTTTTCTTATTGTTATTGATACGGATCTTCAACAACAATGATGTTGAGTTGAACACGTTCAGAATCGCTGAAGTACTTGAAGTGACAAAGAATTCAAGGAATATTGAAGAACCAAGGAAATCAAGAATGTTGGATAAGAAGCTACGAAGTTTATTTATTTTGTAATCCATATGTATTGATAGTTTTGTCAATAAAATTGACAAAGGGGGAGATTGTTAGAGCATAAGTCTTGATTTCTAGTCTAATTATAGCTATGTTTCAGATTAGGATAGAATGTGTAGTTGAGCTTTAGACTTCACGGCGTTCATCGATTGAAGATGAAGATCTACTGAGGAGAGCTTGGATGAACTTCATCAACAAAAGGTATGTGGAGACTAAAACTTATATATCACTCAGAAGTCTATTCTATTCTATATCCTAATGAGACTAAGTCGTATAGCTATATAGACTTTTATATTATACACTTTTGATACTTCGAGCCGAGTCTATTTCTCAAAATATGTGTTGGAAGCTTTTTGCTTTAGCTATGTTCATCATATTATTGACAAGTTTAGTTGGAAACAATTTATTTGTTGGAAACTAAATAATAAGTCAAAAGATGATCATGTGAAAATTGCCTTGAAACATCTTACATGATTTGTGTGAGACAATCATTTGATGTCGACTCGGAAAGTTTCGTATTGATCATTTGATCATATGAAAATTACTTATAAGCTAATGGTATGTGTGAGACAGCCATTGTCGTCTTCTAAGGATGTTTCAATAATATAAATGAGAGTTTAGAACAATTAACCTTTGTCTAGATACAACACAATATGCATACCAGTGTGCAAACTGTTTTGGTATGATTCAGGTCCGGAAACCTTGTTTGCATACCAGTATGCGAACTGTTTTAACTGTTAAAGTCTAGGAACCAAGTTTGCATACCAATATGCGAACGGTTCTACCTGAGTTGTGTCCGGGACCGCTGTTTGCATACCCGTTTGCAAACGGCTGGACAAGACCAAAGTCCGGATGCTATAGTTTGCGTACCTGTTTGCAAACTTAGTGGTTAAAGTTCTAAAATCGGTTAAGTATGTTTTCATACTCATGAAAAAATATATTAATAAATTAAGGAATGTAATCTTTGCAAACTGTAGCTTAATGTTCATGAATTGATTCTTATATAAGTACTTTGTATAATTACGAATCAATCCAATTTTGTTTCAATTGGTTCATATATATTTCTATGAGATTATGAACAATTGAATAACTCTATTATAAACACAATTAGATTCATTTGATTATCTTTCATGATTGATTGATCATCAAGTGTTAGATGAATGTGGTTAAGAATAGAGTGTTCATATGGCTAACTTCGGTTAACTATTGTTTAGCCAACTCAATATACACGTTTAACTACGGTTACCCATATCCAAATGAAGGTATATTTCATTTGTGTGTAACAAGATAAGACCATCTAACGGTGGAGAGATATTGCTTTGGTTTTAAGAAAACTTAGCTTGAATCTTAAATCAGGATTTCATTTAATGGTGAATATTGAATGCTTTGTTACTAAGCTATCTTAGCTTTGATTGAAAGCAAACCCAAATTTGAAATACTATATAAGGGGAACTCTAGCCACTGGAAAACCTAATCCCGACACTTTCCGGTGTTCTAGTTGCGACTAGAGTCGATTCTCCATTAACCTAGGTTTTTTCCAAAACCATTATAGGTTAACGACTTGAAGACTTCATTTGGGATTCGTGAAGCCAGATCCAACTATTTTCTTTGTAGTTGCATATTCTGATCTTACTTGTTCTATCGTATTTAGTACTATCTTCTCTAAGATTTGCTCGAGATTTATCTCCGATAGGTAAGATATAAAAAGTAATCACGAAGCTCTCCGTCTCATTCTTTGTGATTACACAATAACTTCTTATACTACCATATAGTTAAGTTATTGTGACGTGATTGATATTTCTAGGCTGCTCTTCGGGAGTATAAGACCGGATTATCAATTGGTCCCTGTTCTCCTTGATTTATCAAAATACAGAACAAAAAACTCCATAGGTATTTCTCTGGGAGACAAATTTATCTATCAAAATAGACTTATCTGTGGGAGACAGATTTGTTTATAAGTCTTCGACTTTGGGTAGCAACTCTTAGTTGTGGGTGAGATCAACTAAGGGAATCAAGTGCGTAGAGTCCTGCTGGGATTCAGAGGTGTAAGGAACGCGACTGTACCTTAATCAGTGTGAGACTTGGATAGGGCTCAACTACATTCAAGTCCGAAGTTAACTTGTAGTAGGCTAGTGTCTGTAGCGGATCAATACAGTGTGGTGTTCAAAACTGGACTAGGTCTCGGGGTTTTTCTGCATTTGTGAATTCCTCGTTAATAAAACTTCTGGTGTTTGTGTTATTTCTTTTCCGCATTATATTTGTTTATATAATTGAAATATCAAAGGTTGTGCGCAGTTAAATCAATTGTTAAATCCAATTTTTGTTGTTGGATATAAATTGATTGGCACTTGGGCGTTGGTCTTTCGTACCGTCCAAGTTATTTCTCATATCAATCGGGCTCACAGATTTCTATCTGTTCGATTGCAGATTGTATTGAGATATAAAGATATAACTCTTAGATATATTTCTTGATTGATCTTACTATTAAGTTAGAGCTCTCAGAATTATATTGGAGTTAGTCCATACAGATTGCCAAACGAATTATTGGGTGTGGTTGTTATACCCCCGCTTTTTCAAAATCATATCAAAGATTTTGTCCTCAAGGTTGAAAAAAGTAATGAGCAAAATCATTTCTCCACTCCAGGCTGCATATGTCCCGGGAAGACAGATTTCAGACAACATACACCTTGCACAAGAAATAGTTCACAATATGAAGCATCTAGCATTAAAAAAACAGAGACATGTCAAAAGCATTTGACAGGCTAGAGTGGTCTTTCCTTATATATGTTATGTTGCAAATGGGTTTCTGTCCACAATGGTGCAATCTTATCATGCAATGTGTTAGTACGAAAATAATCTCAATCCTTCTAAATAGTACTCCTTGTAATCCTTATCTGCCAACAAGAGGAGTGAGACAAGGTGACCCTCTATCACCATATCTCTTTATAATTGTTATGGATGCTTTCTCTCGACAACTTTTTCATGCTGAGCAAAACAACGAAATTGAAGGTATCAAAATTGCACCAGGTGCCCCCTAAATCTCCCACCTTTTCTTTGCCGGCGATTGGCTCTTGTTCATCAATGCTGATCTGCATAATGTTAACAATCTGCTCAAAATCATTGAAGACTTTGGAGCTGCTTTTGGACAGATGGTGAACTTCAATAAATCTAGTGTTTATTACAGTGTAAATGTACCACAAAGATTATGCAGATTAATCACTAGAAGGATGAAAGTTCCAAGGATGAAATCAAATGAAAGATACTTAGGAATTCCTCGCATTATATGTAAGAATGAGATTCAGTGCTTTACGGGTTTGGTGGACAGAGTTAAGTGCAGATTATCCTCATGGAATGGAGATTACATGTCACAATGCAGTAAGTCTCTTATGATTAAGACAGTCACTAGCACTATTCCAGCTTACTCAATGAGTTGGTTGAAGATTCCAGATGATACAATTAAAAAAAATTGAGACCTTGCAGTGTGAGTTTTGGTGGGGTTTTAAAGAAAATAAAGGAACTTACATTATTTCACGGCAAAAACTTGGCTTGCATAAAAATCTGGGTGGTCAAGGTTTCAGAGATTTGAAAATTTTGAATCAAACTTTATTAGTCTGGGCTGCTTGGATAATGCGCACTAAAACATATGAGCAGTGGGTCAAGGCCATCCAGTCGAAGTATTTCCCCAATACCAGTTTACTCCATGCACCTCTCAAGAAAAACTGTTTTTGGGCATGGAATGGTGTCCGAAAACAAATTCCTTTCATCAAATTATACAGTCGATGAAGATTAGGAAGAGGGGATAAAATAAAAATTTGGATTGATGTTTGGATCACAGGTTTGAATTCTCCACCAACTCCAAGATAGGGTGCTGCGAATAGTGAACAATTTATTTGGGTTCAAGAGCTCTTTACTCAAGACAGAAGGCAGTGTAACGTGGGTTGATCAATCATCTGTTTGAACCTGTTATTGTAGATTTGATTTTGAGCATGCGAATTCCGATAGCTGCTGAGGATAAGCTCATCCGGAATTTAAAAAGAAATGGGATATTTACATTAAAGTCTGCATATAACAAGCTGCATGAAATCAGTTTGGGTAACATGCAGGTATCTCCTCAAATTCAAAGCTCTAATATCATATGGAAACAGTTCTGGGGTATACAAACATGGCCAAGGGTTAAACACTTTTGGTGGAAATGCTTGTCTAATATCTTACCTACCAAGGAAAGATTGTCCGGAAACTGCATATACATAAATCGATTGTGCCATCTCTGCAACCAATTCGATGAAAGCACGATGCATGTCTTGTTCAACTGTCCTTTTTCAAGAGCAGTGTGGATGCAAATCCAAGGAGGTTTTAATGTTTTGTATGGGATTCATAATGGTATTGTTGAGGTGTTTGAAAATTGGTTGACACAGGTTCAACAACAGCATTCAAATGAGGACTGGTTATAGACTGCGATGATAGTTGCTTGGACTATATGGAATGAGAGATATGAAGTACATTTTCAGAAAAAGAAGGCTGATCCGAAGGTTACTGCTAGCAAAGCACTGAGTTTTGTTAACTATATTACAAAACTCAACTCTAAACAATCTGCTCAAGGAAGTTGTATACGGACTGTCAGGGCAAACAAACCAACATGGAAATCCCCTGCATATCCTTAATTTACTATAAATTGTGATGCTTCATATGATTCTAATACTGGTTTAACATGCGTTGCTCTTATTTTACGTGACTTTGCAGGACAATGGAGGGGTTGTCAATGAAAGTGCTATGCAGGAGTGATGGATTCCGAACATGCAAAATGTCTCACGTTCAATGATGCAGTCAGTTGGTGTAAAAAATTGCAGTCAACACATATGGTCTTTGAAACAGACTAGAAAGGAATTGAAGGCTACATCAACAACTCCTCACCTGTGATTGCATGGGAGAATGAAGTCATTCTGTTAGATTCCATTGAGAGGTTAAAAACTATCCCACAATGGGAGTGACATTTTGTTCCAAGATTTTGTAATAAACCTACTGATAAGCTAACAAAATTCAGTAGGAAATTTGGGATTACTAATGTATGGTTTGAGAAACCACCTAGTAATATTGAGAGTCTTTTGTTAGAAGATTATGTAAACGTTTTCTAGTTAATAAAAATTCCCATCTTTGGCATCAAAAAAAAAAAGGTATAGGACAACAATGAGATTTATTTTGACAAAGAATACATATTTTACTAGGTATTTATGGTACTTTTATTAACATTATAACGTGCATAATAAAATAACTGGTAGATGTTGAATTTTTGATTAGATAATATACATTTTTTTTGTCTCTACAAATCACAAAAACTCTTTATAGATCTCATTTTTTTGTCTCTACAAATCACAAAGACTCTCTAATACTCTCAAAGAATCACTAGAAATTTTTGGATTTTCAGAGAATCTCCATGAGTCACTATAATAAAAAAATTATGAAATTCTATAGAAATATCGTTTGACTACCTCATGTTAGTATGACATCCACATCCAATTCAGCATCCAACGAATTTACATCTATTGGATACGCGGATGGACGGATTGCGTATGGATAATCTAATGGATTTTTTTATGGTTACTATTTTTAATAGAAAAACAAAACTAATAAAAAAATGGCATGGACTCCTAAGAATTCGTTATATATAAGAAGAAGTGAAAACTATTATAAACCCCTTACTATATGGGTCATACATTAAGAAACCCCACTAAATGGATCCTTCACTACCAACTCCATACTTTCAGATTTTGTTATTTCTAGGCCCAAAACTTTAAAATCCAGGGCTTGATAATAAATTTTTTAGTGTGATAAATTTTATAATTCCAACAATGCCCTTTAGTATATATATGTAATAAAACTAGTTACATGTTTTATTTTTGGTTCCAATATCCAAATTCGTTCCTCTCTCTTGTGCTCTGGAAAGAATGAAGAAGAGAAGGTTAATTTGATGAAACTCGAAGAAAACTTGAGGATTCAACATCAAATTGAAAGAACAAGGTAAGTTTCTCATATATATTGCCGATTCTATCGAATTCTCATTATGTTTTAACAGAAAAGAAATTCTGGAAAGTCGATTTACGGTCTCATATACCTAATAAATTCGATTTCACTTCGAATTTGATCCGATTTCAGAATCGTTGCTTCGATCTATAATCCTTTTATCATTCTCTTCAATTTGAACTATTATTTATCGATTTTTACGAAAATCTTTTTAAGGTTTGTAATCAACTCTGATTTGTAATTTTTTATGTTTTTAACTAAAATTTCTCGATGAACTCGTGATCAAGGTTCAGATCCGTTAAAATCTAATCTCCATCTTGATTTTAATTAAAAAAATATGATTTTTTTTTCAAAATTATAATAATTAGGTTTCTATATTGGAAATCAATGAATCTCTGTATCTTAAATCTTGATTGAAAATCGGTTTTCAGATTCGAAATCTGCGAATTATCATCTCTGTTACCCATTTATTTTTTTAATGAATTTCATCTAATTTGATTTTTCGATTTGATTCAAGCTAATATCTAACTGTATTTGTTCTTGAATGTTTGATTTTATTACAATCAAAATTTGATTTAGTTTTTTGAGACACATCAGATGTGCATTTTGTATAATTTGGATTTTCACCAAATCAGAGTTTGCAAATTCTGTAGAATTCCTCTTTGATTTATGTGATGATATACAACATGTGTAACTTGCTTCTACACATCCAATATCATGTGTTACTCGCAGTTACACATAACTATAACTTCTTCCAATTTTGAGTCTGTTTTTTCTTTCAATTAGCATGTGTAACTTGCGTCTACATATCTAGTAAGCACGTGTAAATTGCTTCTACATATCCAATTAGCATGTGTAACTCGTAGTTACACATAAATATAACATCTTCCAGTTTTGAGTCTGCTTTTTTCTTTCTTTCAATTAGGATGTGTAACTTGCGTCTACATATCCAATAAGCATGTGTAACTTTCTTATACACATCCAATTAGCATGAATAACATCTTTTCATTACTCAGTGGTTGTTTGTTTATGAGCATGAGGAGATTATGAAGACGGTTGAAAATAGTGAGAGAAGAAAGGAGGACGTTCTAACTGAAGAATACATAGTCAATCTTCATAAACACCTTCTTGGATGGTAAGTACTCAACACATACCTGGAAAGGGTTAAATCGCTTTCTTCTTATTATAGGATTTCCTTGTTGTTTGAATTGAATATACTTGACTGCTGCAAAAAAAATTACATCTTATCATCATTGTATGTATGAGGTCAAAGTACTGTTGATTTTCATTTATGTTTGAAATTACTACAAAAATGCTACTTACTGCCATTTTGCATCATGTGATTCACGGTTTGATTGTGAAACTGAGTTTTTGAGTTAATGATTTGTAGTTGATTGAATGGAAGCTTGAACCTGAAATCGTACATGAAGTACTGCACCTGAGCTTTTTTTCCTCATACTTCAGGTTTAGGTTTGATATGTATAACTCTTAGTTACATTAGGAGAATACATGTGTAACTCTTAGTTACAATAGGGAAATGCATTGTAACTACCAGTTACACTAGTTATATGCATGGTTATTCTCTTGATCTCTTGCGATTTGTATTTGGTACTTATTGAATTTTATTGCGTAATTTTGTATGGAATCTGAAAATACGGGGGTCTAACAACCACACCCAACAATTCGTTTGGCAATCTGAGAGGACTTACTCCAATATACTTTCTAGAGAATCAACTAGACAGTTAGACTCAATCTAGAGAAAAGTATATCAAAGAGTTTAATATCTCTAACTCTTGATTCAATCACCAATCAACAAATAGAAATCTGCGAGCCCGATTGAATATAAGAGGAGTAACTTGAACGGTACCAAAGACCAATGTTCAAGTGTCAATCAATTTAAATCAACAACCCAAGGTCGGATATTCTAATTGATTGAACTTAACGCACAACCTGTGATATTTCAATTATATAACAAAATATAATGCAGAAAAGAAATCACACAGACACCAGAATTTTGTTAACGAGGAAAACCGCAAATGCAGAAAAACCACGGGACCTAGTCCAGTTTGAAAACCACACTGTATTAAGCCGCTACAGACTCTAGCCTACTACCAATTAACTTCAGACTGGACTGTAGTTGAACCCTAATCAATCTCACACTGATTCAAGGTACAGTTGCATTCCTTACGTCTCTGATCCCAGCAGGATACTACGCACTTGATTCCCTTAGTTGATCTCACCCACAACAAAGAATTTCTACGACCCAAAGTCGAAGACTTGATAAACAAATATGTCTCACACAGAAAAGTCTATAAATTGAATAAATTTGTCTCCCACAGAAATACCCAAGAGTTTTTGTTTGGTCTTTTGATAAATCAAGGTGAACAGGAACCAATTGATAAACTGGACTTATATTCCCAAAGAACAGCCTAGTATTATCAATCACCTTACAATAATCTTAATCGACTAGCGAAACAAGATATTGTGGAATCACAAACGATGAGACGAAGATGTTTGTGATTGCTTTTAGCTTGCCTATCGGAGAAATTAATCTCGAGTCAATTATTTTAATTGTACTCAATACGATAGAATCGGGAAAGATCAGAACACACAACTACAAAGAAAATAGTTGGGTCTGGCTTCACAATCCCAATGAAGTCTTTCAAGTCGTTAACCTACAGGGTCTCGATAGAAACCTAAGGTTAAAGGAGAATCGACTCTAGTTTATGCAACTAGTAACACACAAGAGGTGTGGGGATTAGTTTTCCCAGTTGCTAGAGTTCTTCTTTATATAGTTTTCAAATCAGGGTTTGCAATCCAAGTTACCTTGGTAACAAAGCATTCAATATTCACCATTAGATGAAAAACCTGATTCAACCAAGCTAATATCCTTCAACCGTTAGATCGAACTTAGCTTGTTACATACAAATGAAATGTACCCTCATTTAGGTTTATATAACCGTACCCAAACGTGTACACCATGTTGGTTCACAAATCAGTAACCGAGGTTAGCCATATGATTACTCTCATATAAACCTTATTCATCTTAACCATAACTACTTCAAATGACTCAAATGAAACTAGTTAAAGAGTTGTTCAATTGCTATATTCTCATAGAATTATACAAGAGCACAATTGAACCAAAATCGGTTTGATTCACTCGAATCAATCATGAACATTATAGCCACGGTTTGCAAAGATTGCATTCCTTATTATATAAATGTTTATGTTCATGTTCATAACCAATTTTAGAAATTTAACCTTCAAGTATGCAAACGTGTACGCATACTTGAAATACCCGGACTAAGATTGGGTTTCGCCAGTACGGAAACGGGTACGCGAACTTTCAATCCCCGCAGAAATTCTCGCACATGAACCTGTACGCCAGTACGCAAATGGGTACGCATACTTAGGTTCCCGGATTTCTCAAACCAACAGGTACGCAAACGGGTGCGCATACTATGGTTCCCGGACATGGATTACATATGTGCAAGAGTGCACAACTCTTATTTCAATCAGTGAAACTTTCTTAGAGGATGACAATAGTCGTTTTTCACATACTATTAGCATCAAAGCAATTTTCAAGTTATTGAAATAATCATAACGAAACATTCCAAGACTACACCAGATGATTGTATCACACAAACCATGTAAGATGTTACTCGGCAATTTTCACATGATATAAGATGAACTTGGTCGAAGCGAAAGATTTCCAACACATATTCGAGAAATATGTAAGCGAGATAAACTCAGCTCAATCTCAAATGTGTATATAGAAAACTATATTGTAATACGACTTATGTCTCAATATATGAGATAAAGTAGAAATAGACTTTCCAAGTGATAGATGAGTTTCAGTCTCCACATACCTTTTGTCGATGAAGTTCCACAAGCTCCCCTTAGTAGTTCTTCTTCTTCAAATGATGAACGCCGTGAAGTCTAAGCTCAACTACACAATCTATGTCCTAGTCCGAGACATCTATAAATAGGCTAGAAATCAAGACTTATAGTTTTGATCGCTAACATTGACAAACATGCTTGAGATACCAACGCATGCGAGTTCGACCGAGCAGTGCTCTAACAGAATCTACAAACTATAAAAAGCTTCCAATGTCTTAGTTACAATAGGAGAATACATGTGTAACTATTAGTTATAGTTGGGAAATGCATGTGTAACTACCGATACCACCACCGGTTCCAAATCCTCCTCCAAAATCCTGCACCAACACCACCGCCACTGATATTTTCATATTAAGAATTTCTCTAAAACAAGAATAAAGATTCTTAGATTCATGCGCTTGCAGAGTAACCAAAATATTGGATGCATGACATCAAAATTGAAGTGCCTAACCATAAACAAATAACTCGATCCACAACCATCGAGAAACAAACAAAGGATTTTACCTCAAGACCAAAATATTGGCAGCATTTCATAGTCTGTAGATTCCATACAAAATTACGCAATAAAGTTCAATAACTGCCAAATAAAAATCTCAAGAAATCAAGAGAATAACCATGCATATAACTAGTGTAACTAGTATCGGAGTAGGAGGTAGGGTGTGCCGAGTGTTGAATCTAATTTGTTGAGTATGTAACTTTGTATATCATTTAGTAACGTATATGAGAATGTAGGTGAGGATATAAATTCTTTGACTGAGCATGTATAACTATAGGGGTTTTAAGCATATGCTATGTGTAACTCCAAGTTACACAAGTAAGATGCATGTGTAACTCGTAGTTACACAAATCAGATGTATGTGTAACTTTCTGTTACACATGCCATATGCATGTGTAATTCCCAGTTACACATGCAGTTTGTATGTGTACCAGCTGATTACACATGCTTGTTTTATGATTGTTTAGACTATGATATCTCAATATTTCTATGGAAGTAATTTATGAATAATTGTAACCTTTTTTGGATCAACTGATGTATATGCAGGTTTCAATGTGGTTTGCGCGCACTGACGTGCCACTAGCTTACTATTAGAAGCAAGAACATTTACCAAAGCTTTGGGATATTCCAGCAGTTTATGCCTGTATAGATAAGAATTTTGGCTACTGTCAAGGTGAGTTTAATTAGGCTTGAATCCTTAACCAACCTTTCCTTAATTTTACTTTTTAATCAAATTATAATGGAGCGAAATTAGATACAAACGTTTCACCTTTATAGGTTTTATTCTGATAGGAAAATAATATTGGATTTGTGTTCACCACAATGTATGTTACTAAATACTCATTCACACAGTTCCATAGAAAACCATAATGTGATTGTTTTGTATTGCTGCAGTTTCTTCACCTACAGTATTGATTAGGTTAGTGTACCTTCCTAGAATAATCTTGTAATTGTCTGCTGTTGCCATTTAACTTGTTAGTCCTTTAACATATCAGTGATGTTGTTTGACTGATGTTGTTTGACTGATGTTGTTTCAAAAATTTCAGTAGATAAAAACCTAGGATGTAGAGATTAAATAATGAAAGTTAGGCTACTGGAAGATGTTGATACGCATATAATATGTGTAATTAGGAGTTAGACAAGTCAGATGGTCTAATTACACATAATATATACATGTGTAACTTATGAGTACACATGAGAAATGCATTTGTAACTCACAGTTACACTAGACAGATCTTTCTTATTCGCTTTACCATTGTTCTATAAATTTTTTTTTTCATCCAACCTAATCCTATTGATGTTTATTTTGTTTTAGATATACAAGCATTTTGGAATCAAGGAAGACAAGAAGGAAAGAGAACATTTATATTGTATGATGTTGTGCCATATTTCTAGGATTTCGTTTTACATTTCTGGTGTTTTAACACGTTTGTTGTGTTCAATAACTACCAATTACAATAGTTGATAAACATAGAAATTATTGTACATGAATATTAAAGCAATACATGTATTTTTTGTATGTTTCTTTCTAATGTGTAACTTCTGGATACACATGTCATATAGATGTGTAACTTCGCCATATGCATGTGTAACTTCTCATTACACATGCCATATGGATGTGTAACTTCGTCGTATAAATGTGTAACTTATGGATACACATGCGATATGAATGTGTAACTTCTCATTATACACATGCCACATGGATGTTTAACTTTTGAGTACACGTGCATATCTATTTCATGCCATATGGATGTGTAACTGATAAGTACACATCTGTTTCTTGGTGCCGGTGGTAGTGAGTTGTGGTAGTTGTCGGCGGTGGTGGTGGTCGGCATTTGTCGGAGGTGTTTGGTGGCGGTGGTGGTTGGCAGTGGTGGTCGGCGACGGTGGTTGGTGGTGGTGGTCGGAGGTGGTGGTTGGTGGTGGTCAGAGGTGGTAGGTACATCATCACATCATATTTCTAATAATTTTTGGGCTTAAATTTGAATTTTATATAATTAGGGGCTTAATAATATGCACAAGGGTATGAATGTCTATTAATAATTCGGGGCCTAGACTTAAATTTTTTTTAATTAAGGGCTTGATATTATGGATAACCCATGGTTGGGCCTTAGCCTAAATTCGCCAGAAGTGAAAGATCATGGACAACAATATTTAAAAAAAATAAAAATAAATCTCCACACCAAGTCCTAAAAATTTGATTGAAACAATACTGAAGAGAGAATAAAAAATATTATGATCATTTTTTATACTATACTAAAACCATATTTTACGAATATACAACCCTTGATAAATATATGTCGATGTCCAATGGATTTTTAAGACATCACCCGCACCTAATACAAAATCCGTTAGATACCACAAAGTACATCCGCATCTGGCACATTAACATATGATTTGGATAACCACCCGCGAAAAATCAGGTGGGCCAGATCGAATCCGCATATTGGAACGACCGTGAAAATCACTACCAAATGCTCCAAACCTACTTCTAAGTTCTAATATGAGTTCATCTGTCAAGCCCAATAAATTGTGTTTTATTGTTTGTGTTTTCTTTGGAAATTCATTTTTAAATCGTCACCAAACAGTTAACAATCCAAGATTCTGTATTGGCAATTTTAAAGTGGAAACCATCGTTCCAAAGCAATATAAGACCTCCAGCCAAACCTCTAGAGGGAACTAGTTTACAATTAGGAATTTTATATTGTCTAATAATTCTCTTAATTTTATTTTCTCCTATTTTTGCTTTTGAAATAAAGAAAATGTCTGGGTCATATCTATATAACAAATCCTTGAGGTGGTCTCTAGTGGTTTTGTTTACAAATCCCTGACAATTCCAGTCTAGTACTCTCATGGTTTTTAAGCAATAAAATGCACTAACTAAGAAAATGCAGTGATGCTTTTGTTGAAATAAACAGAAAATGTCAACTGAATAGGAAGGAACCGTACAATAACAAGTATAAGAGGAGGAAGGAAAAAAAATTACCGTAGTTGCATGGCTTTCTTGAGTTTGCATGGCATTCTATTTTATGATAACATCGTGCATCTCATATCCATCCATTTCTACACCATCCATAAGATCAGCATGAGTATTTTTGTTCACATTATCATTGGAGATCCCTCCATGAGCAGCTAAAATGGGAATTTGAATTGATGGATTGGAGCCATTATCTTGGATGGTTAAGTTTCTGGGCCTTTTTGGAAGTCCTAGCTTCTTCCGAATCAGTCATTTGTTCACAACTTTTCCCAATATGAACATAATCATTATCAAGTTCTTCTTCAATTGCAACTCCTTTTCCCCCAGCTTTGTAAAAAGACGAGGGTACCCAAATATACCTCAATCTAAAACTTTTCCACCTACAAGTCCTTTCTCCGAAAGTGATTGTCTATGGACTGAGTCGAGACAATATAACTAATCGGTTCACACTTCGTGTGATCGTCTATGGATACAAGATCGAGAAAATACAACAACGAAGTATGATTACTTGATAATAGGTTCGGACTTAACCAAACACAATATGATTGCTATCAAGTAATTAGGAATTAACGTTTGTGTAATTTACTTTAAATTATAATAAGAACAATTATAATTGCGAAAAAAAAAAAGTAAATGACACAAAAAGATTTTGTTAACAAGGAAACCGCAAATGCAGAAAAACCCCAGGACCTTGTCCAGAATTGAATACTCTCAGGATTAAGCCGCTATACAAAATTGATGGACGCATTTATGTGTCTATTTTAGTCTTAATTCTCTGTAATGTTAGTACTCGATTTTGCGCTTAATTTGGTATTTTATGTCTTTGTAGGTGTTTTTGGAGAAATAAGGTTTTGCGGCGAAATTGGCTCGAAAAGTGGTATTTGCGCTCGTGGGAGAAAATTACTAAAGGCACCCAGAAGACGCACTACAGGCACCCGGAAGTATCTTTGGAGACTTTAAAAGTCATAATTACACCTCGGAAGAATTGCTAAACGGATTCCGGTTTGGATAAGGGGCACCCTCGGGACACCCCCTAAGGCACTGCTATCGGCACCCCCACTGTTAGGGGGAGGTCATCCTCTCCATTTTGAATTTGGCGGCGGAAATATTCAAGCGGCGAAGACAGTTTTGGGATTGGATTTTTGGGGGATTTCGAAAGTAACTCAATCGCTAGAAATAGTTTTAATGGACTCAGAAGGGCTAAACAGGTCATGTATGGGTCTCATATTGGATTAAGTTGGGCCCGATTACCAATTTGAAGAAAACAGGTAGGATAGTCTTCTCGGGAAAGTTTGGAAGCTTAATATGGAAGTTCCGATGAAAGAAAGGGAGGATATCTCTTCGTGATTTGATTCCTCTCAGATCGGGGATAGTTTGAACAACTCACAAAGAACCATAGACGTGTATAAGAGATAAAACAGAAATAATATCGTGACTTGCCGTGGAGGAGAAGAAGAGATTTTCTTGATATTTTTCGCCCCTGTTTGATATAAATAGGGTGGTACGAGTTCTAGGAAAGAGGACGGAGAGTTTGGGGAAGTCTGGAGGCAGAAAATCAGGCTACAGAGCCGAGAAGAAGAAGTTGCGAGTGCTGTTTCTGCACGGTGCTGCTCAAGAACACCAAGAACATTGAACTATCAAAAGCCGTCGCAGATGGCAGTCTTAAAAACAACGACAGAGCTCTCTCTCTATCGTTCTTAAAGCGATCTAAAAAGAAAGGACGCCGGTGACGGTCTTATATTGCGAAAATCATTGTAAGCTATTTATATTTTTATCAATACAATGATTAATGAATTCTTCTTAAATTTTTGCTCCATGAGTAGCTAAATCTATTCTCTAGGGTTTTGGAGGAAACTATTTTTGATGGGTAATATTTAGTAATTAATTTCTTTGGCATATTTACTACAAAAATTGTGTTTTAATTTGTCTAAAAATTCTCTCTTCTTTACATGCTTCGTGAAAACTGTTTTGGGTAGTTTCTACCGTTCTTTTATAAGCGAAGGAGGATTAGGCCTTTGAATAGCGACGAAAGTCATAAAAAAGAGCATGTATTGTTATATCTTCCAAAGCATGAGATTGAGTTCGAAAATTGTTTTGAGTAAAGTCGGAGTATTATGTCAAAGTTTTATTTATTGAGTTTACCATCACTAGAAGTAGTGAAATCCAAAGCCCTAGACTCATCTCTCCTTGATAACAAAAATCAATTGTAATTAGTTTGTTTTAGTATTTTCTTTTAATTAAGTCTAAAATCAAAATCTTACAAAAGTCCGAGCGAACGATACTCTTATACTTACCACTTGTAAAACTACATCAGTTTTTGGCGCCGCCGACGCGGACTTGTAATTAGGTTTAGGTTTTAGGTTTTGTATATATTTTATTTTTATTTAAGTTTTTGTTCTATTTTACGTCTTTGGTGTTTTTGTTTTTGTTGTGCAGGTTTTGCTTGAAACGGAAAGTGGAAAGTCGAACTTGCCCAAAAAAAAAAAAAGGAGAAACCGGAGATATTATTTTTGTTAGTTTTTTTTTTTCTGTATTTCTTTTGGACTTGTATATATTGTTTGTTTATTTTTATTATTTATTTATTTATTAAAAAAAAATAATATAACACGTGCACACACCAATTACATCGTCAGACTACCGATTTTAGGAAAACTCGTGGATTAGTAAGCTGAACCCGTGCCTTGGGCCTTATGGGAGTTACCAGCTGAAAGTCCACAAACCTCAGCCTCGTACCTTTGGGTATATTTTGCTGTGGTAACCTGAGCCTACCCATTTTAGTCGACCTTCCATTTGCATTTGCACAAAAATAATGTCGAACTGGTATTACAATAGCCAATACAATGAATATCCGACTAATTTTCAGAATGGACACTACTACTTTGACCACAGTGTGCATAGTGGTTGGGAACACCAACCTTTTCAAGGTTATGGTTCATATCATAGTGAGCCCAATTACTATTCGCACGCGCACAGGTCATACGAGCAAGAAAATAAGGAATATTACAGTACTAGTTCCTCGTCTTTGGACGTCTTAATTAAACAGTTTAAAACTAGTCCTTATTATGATCCTTCCGTTCCTACTCGTCCTATAGAAGAGTCTCTCAAACTTTTGGCTGATCATTCCGTTCCTACTCGTCCTATAGAAGAGTCCCTCAAGATTTTGGTTGAGAAAACTAGGGTTTTGAAGAACGAAAGAATTGCTCGGAATAATCTTGATTTCCAATTTAGCCTTAAACATGAGAATAGTTATTCGCATAATCAAGATGACGAGGTTAGAATTGGTAACACTACTTGTTTAGAAAAGGTTCAACCATTTTCATGTTATGACGAGGATAGTATTGATGAAGAATCTGAAATATGTAGGCAAAGTGAACAGGAATTTGATACACCAATTGAGCTTTATAATGATAATGTTATTTCTATTTCAAATCCAAATAATTTTAATAATTATTCACCTATTCAAAAGGACGAGGATTTGACTAGAGATACTCCCGTTTTAGACGATGTAGTATTTCCTTTTGATTACAAAGCCGATATTGGTTTAGAGGAACGAGTTTATTCTAAGAATAATATTTTAGAGTCTACAGATTTAGAAACAACAGTCTTAGACGAAGAAGATGAACTCGTAGAGCTTTTAAACATGTATGAGGAGGTGTCTCTTTGAATATGACCTACAAGAAGCAATTGACCATTTTCGAGATTCCGATGATCTAGAAATTAGGGAAATTGTAGATAGTCTATCTAGAGACACCCAAAACTCTAAGTTTGGGGGTGACTATCATTCTCCATGTGCCTTACCTTTAGCTCTTACAGAGATCCCTCACTTGGGACTTGATATATGTGCCTCAACCATTGTGCCAGATTGCCTTCATACTAGTTCTCCAGAGCCTAATAATGTCCAGGATGAAGTTCAGTTGTTAGAAACCCATCCTCTGGTTGATGTGGTTTACTCAGGCTATGATACCAAGATTGATTTTGTTTTCCCACCAAATATTTTTCAACCAATTGTGGGAACGTATATGTTTCAGATGTGTCAATTATTAAGTTCTGAGACTAAACCTAATTATTTTAGGAAAATAGAATTGACACATTTGCTTAAGAATGACCACCACTCTCATTATGGTCAACTCTGTAAGTCAAATCTGATTGACTTAGAGGATCCTCAATTATTCAGGTTATTATTATGTGCTTCTAAATTTTTCCAGACTTTAGAACCTGATATTTCGGATCTTACTTATGAGGAGGTGCAGCTCAAGAAAATATTTTATTTAGACCCCTTTATAGAACCTGAACCTGAACCGCAACTAGATGTAGTTGTCTTAAACAGGAAACTAGGCAAGGGTGTGCTATGTTTATTCTTGGTTTGTTGCAGTTTCCTTTTATCTGTGTTGACACTTTTTGATGCAGATGATCCACAGTTGTTTCGTTTATTGCTTTATGATATGAAGTGATTAATTTTTTCTTATGTCTGGCTGAAGACGTTAAACTTAGCACTTCTTGGGAGGTAACCCATGCTCATGCAACACGGTAATATCTTTCCTTAACACTTTTGCTTCAAATGGTAACAGTTTCTCCTTGTTCATGCTTTTAATTTCATCTTTAGAACATTGAGGAAAATGTTAGATTTAAGTTTGGGGGTGTGGGAGAAACTTTTTAGTTGCATTGTTAAACTCCAGAGCCTAGAAATTTATGCTTATTAAGGATGGCACTAACCAATCTAAGTGGATGGAAGCATTTCGGTTGTAGGAGTTGAGGAACCAATCTGATTAGATGGAAACATCTAAAGAGTCTATTCATAAAACCACAGAGCTCAGGTGTTAGAAATAACATGATAGTTTCACCATATCTCGTTGAGTCCTTTTCACTTCTGTTTTTATTTTGTTTTGTTTTTAAACTATGTTTCTCTAAGTGATTCGGTGGGGCTCACGATTCAAGTTGTTACCAATGCCAGGGTGAATTAGAGTGATTGAGATTTAAAAAAAAAAAAAAAAGATGAAGAAAGTGAAAAAGAAAAAAAAAAAAGATGAAAAAAGAAGAAAATTAACACTTGGATAGCAATATGTGTGTGTCCTCCCTGTCTCCGTCGCCTAAACAAGCGTGGAATGCAGGATCCACGGGAATTACCATATAATATGCTGACAAGAATCATGCGCTTGGATCCGCAAGATCTAAACATGTTGTTAAAAAAAAAAAAAAAAAAAAAAAAAAAAAAAAGAAAGAAAGAAATTGAGACCAGACCATCAGACCAACCGGAATAAATTCAATAAAGTCGACCACTGGAACCCTTGTATATGCCAGTTGTGTTGACCTAGAGTTAGGATTATTGACCATTGGTTCCCTTGTATATGCCAGTGTGTTGATATTAGTCAGACCGGTATCTCAGTCCATTAGGATAGGTTCATTTTGGCGGAGGCCTTCAGACAGATATGAGAAACATCGTTCACTTAGTCAACATCAAAACCATCTATGTTTTTCTATATCCATCTCTTAATCTATCCATGTGACTGGTTGACTTCGAATATTGATGTCCATAGTGCGACTATCTGAGTAGAGCTCTGTCACTTATATATGAATTTTAGTATGCTTGAGTGCAAACTCGTGTACAGCAATTGGAATTTCGCATCAGGGTACTTCCTCTTGTAGTCAATAAGTATGCCAACCAAGGAGATTCTTTAGTGCCTTCCAAGGTTCTGCGTAAATGGCTAGGGTCTGGAGTAAAGGTTTTGTGGGTATATCTCTTGTAAACCCTCCCGAGACTATAACTCGGCCGCTAGGGCCACCTAGGGGTTTAAAGGCTTATTGCATGCGCTAAATGCAATCGACGATGCCTGCGACAGTGAGTTAGGATTTTATTTTTGATTTGCTCGGGACTAGCAAATAATAAGTTTGGGGGTATTTGATGGACGCATTTATGTGTCTATTTTAGTCTTAATTCTCTGTAATGTTAGTACTCGATTTTGCGCTTAATTTGGTATTTTATGTCTTTGTAGGTGTTTTTGGAGAAATAAGGTTTTGCGGCGAAATTGGCTCGAAAAGTGGTATTTGCGCTCGTGGGAGAAAATTACTAAAGGCACCCAGAAGACGCACTACAGGCACCCCGGAAGTATGCTGGAGACTCCCCAGAAAAGTCATAATTACACCTCGGAAGAATTGCTAAACGGATTCCCGGTTTGGATAAGGGGCACCCTCAGGACACCCCCTAAGGCACCTGCTATCGGCACCCCCACTCTGGTTAGGGGAGGTCATCCTCTCCATTTTGAATTTGAAACTGGCGGGAAATATTCAAGCAGCGAAGACAGTTTTGGGATTGGATTTTTGGGGATTTCGGAAGTAACTCAATCGCTAGAAATAGTTTTAATGGACTCAGAAGGGCTAAACAGGTCATGTATGGGTCTCATATTGGATTAAGTTGGGCCCGATTACCAATTTGAAGAAAACAGGTAGGATAGTCTTCTCGGGAAAGTTTGGAAGCTTAATATGGAAGTTCCGATGAAAGAAAGGGAGGATATCTCTTCTGTGATTTGATTCCTCTGTATCGGGGGATAGTTTGAACAACTCACAGCAACCATAGACGTGTATAAGAGATAAAACAGGAAATAATATCGTGACTTGCCGTGGAGGAGAAGAAGAGATTTTCTTGATATTTTTCGCCCCTGTTTGATATAAATAGGGTGGTACGAGTTCTAGGAAAGAGGACGGAGAGTTTGGGGAAGTCTGGAGGCAGAAAATCAGGCTACAGAGCCGAGAAGAAGAAGTTGCGAGTGCATTTCTGTTGGTGCCGCTCAAGAACACCAAGAACATTGAACTATCAAAAGCCGTCGCAGATGGCAGTCTTAAAAACAACGACAGAGCTCTCTCTCTATCGTTCTTAAAGCGATCTAAAAAGAAAGGACGCCCAAATGACGGTCTTATATTGCGAAAATCATTGTAAGCTATTTATAGTTTTATCAATACAATGATTAATGAATTCTTCTTAAATTTTTGCTCCATGAGTAGCTAAATCTATTCTCTAGGGTTTTGGAGGAAACTATTTTTGATGGGTAATATTTAGTAATTAATTTCTTTGGCATATTTACTCCAAAAATTGTGTTTTAATTTGTCTAAAAATTCTCTCTTCTTTACATGCTTCGTGAAAACTGTTTTGGGTAGTTTCTACCGTTCTTTTATAAGCGAAGGAGGATTAGGCCTTTGAATAGCGACGAAAGTCATAAAAAAGAGCATGTATTGTTATATCTTCCAAAGCATGAGATTGAGTTCGAAAATTGTTTTGAGTAAAGTCGGAGTATTATGTCAAAGTTTTATTTATTGAGTTTACCATCACTAGAAGTAGTGAAATCCAAAGCCCTAGACTCATCTTTCCTTGATAACAAAAATCAATTGTAATTAGTTTGTTTTAGTATTTTCTTTTAATTAAGTCTAAAATCAAAATCTTACAAAAGTCCGAGCGAACGATACTCTTATACTTACCACTTGTAAAACTACATCAAAAATCTAACAACTTCGTATAGTTGAGACCAAACAACTAAATCTGTAATTCACCTAATTCTGTCTGTATCCCTGCGCCTCCAACTTGCAATAAGTCACGTACTTGGAACAATTCCTTTGGTTCGTATTCCAAACAGTTTAGGAACAACAAATCTGTTCGGTAACAACTCTTTTCAAACAACATGATATGAGTTTGACAAAAGGCTCTTCCGTTTATGCCAATAAACTCCTTTTTCAGGTTCTTAGATCAATCTATCAACAACTACCAAAGTAATTGCTTAGACTATGCAATCAATACTATTGATCACCAAGAAATGTATTGATGCCGATCTACACAACTAATCAATCCAAGCTATCAAAAAGATAAACTAATTATAGTTGGATCCCCAGCCGATCAAGTTTTGTGCACACCAAAGATTATGAACTCAAATAATAAATCTTCTTTGTCTTCAATTCTTCTTAGATCTTCAATAAACACCTGCACACAATCAACTTGAATCTCTTGTGATCAATCACACACAGAACGAAGTCTATTAACAATGGATTATCACAAGATGTCTTTAGATCTACAAACAGTCTAAAGATCCCCGTCGAAACTTCGATCTAATTTGAGTGAATATTATATCATAAGAGAAGATTCTCAAGCATAAACAAACTAGGTGCAATCAAATTTCAACAACCGTTAGTCAATCAAATCAATCGAAAACTAATAATAAACTGCAATTATCTAGTTTCCCACCAACGGTACTCGTAGAGCTTCCCAATCCCAAAGAAGTCTTTAAAACGAGCGGTCGTAAGAGATTTCGCCTAATTAGGGTACTTTCCTCTCCGAATAGACGGCTCCACCAATAAAAACACAACAAGGTAGTTTTGCTGGCTCTGAGGATTAGTTTGCTAGAAATGCAAACTTCAATATTTATAGACAAAGGAAGTTTGGACACCAAGGAATTTCCAAAACCGAATATTCTCAAAGATATGCAATAAACACCAAATCGGTTTTCATAATTCCTGGAAATGCTCTGTCCAAATATTGACCGAAATCTCAGTAGAAAATCTCCAATTAGTAAACGCACATTACCAATTTTTATTTTCTAAAGATATGCATTTAATTGCTGAAAATTAAAAGCATATAAAACTAAAAACCTTAATTAAAAGATTATTTCGATCCGGGATTCTCCTTTAGTTATTAAGGAATATCTTTGAACAATAATAGATAAGAATTACTGCACGTGTTCAAAGTATGTCGACATCTTTACTTTGTAAATCCTCTTTCATATTTACAATCTTGGAACCGATTTGCCACACTTCCAAACGAGTTTAGAATTGGTTCATCTGATTTCCAAGAACTATGTGATTGATCAAAAACATTCAATCACCATTCATGGGTTTCACGGTTCTACCAAAACAAGTTTCGGTTCTACCTCCAAGTGGCTACTAGGATCGGTCACATTAGTTTCCAAAACTTTGTAAACTAAGTACCATGATCGGTTACCACTATTTATGGTACTTACTTGTGATCGGCTGCACAAGTTATAGGATCGGTTACACCAATAACCAAAACTTGTTAACCTACTACAAGGATCGATTACACATCTTGTGATTAGTCCCACCGAGTACTAGGATCGGTTACCCAATGACTAGAATTGATCACACCAATTACAAATATCGATCATACCATCTCAGGTGATTACTTAAGATTGGTTTCACTAATAAAAGTCATAACGATACATAAGTCAGGCATTGTGAATAGTTTTACCAAGATACATAAACAAGTTATGAGCGGTTATACTATACACACATATTGGTAATCCAAAGATTTGCAATGAATAACAATACCAATAAGCCTAGCGATTTCCCTTTCGATTCACAAAACAAGTTTATGAATGTACTTCCTTTAAACGAATGTAAAACATTGTTTCCTAGGACGAAATCTTCACCCATACCCATACATAATCACAATAGCATTCATACGATTATGTCGATGTCTTATGTACGAAGTTCAAAAGATAGGCGTTATACTTCGTATTATAATTCCTTAATACTACGTCTAACTAGAGTATAATCATTCACAGCTTCACAGTTATGTTTTCAATATATCACGACTTGAAAGATACGTTAGGAATGAAACATTTCAAGTCAAAATATTAATAACCTCAATAGAAAGGATGATGTCGTCGTTGTAGCTCTTTACTTCTTCACATTCTTCAAGTCTTCAAGTAAAACTTGTATGTCTCATATCCTAATAACTTTCTAGCTAAGCTATACGAAGTTGACTCTAGTAAATAATCAAGCGACTCTTTAAATGAGTTTTTGTTCACTAAAATATGACAGCCAAACTTGACATACCAACTCTTGGTGGGTTCAACCGAGATATGCTCTTGTTGATGGGGCAAAACGATTTGCTAGTTTTTACGGAATTGAGGAGACGACCATACGGAGGAGACTCCTTGAACCGAGCGAAATGTTCAGCCTCACACAGATGCACTGCAAGAAGAGAGTGCTTTGAATTCGAGAGATCAATTTGTAGTACTCCGGCCTAAACCAAGACAATGTCCATTCCAGAGTAAATTCGGTCACAAGAGAGGATGGGTCGGTCTGTAGGAGGGAAGCTGAGAAATATGTGAGATCAATGGTGATCGAAGATTGTAGGTATGTTGTGTATTCGAAAATAAGATAAATTCGAATGATTGAATTTGCTCTGTTGAGAGTTGGATTGTTAATCTCGTGTTGTCGGTTTGACCCGAGATTGTCCTTGTTTCAATCATGATTCAGAGACTTATTTATATTGTTGGAATTGAAAACACCATGATCTCATGAAGTGTGACAGTTGATGGAATCAAAGAATGGGGAAGTGGAAATCGTGTTAAAACCAGTTGCTCAACCTGCGGAGACTTGGTTGATTTTCCATCCACTACTTTGTTAACTCCTTCAACTGATTGCACGACTTGCTCACATTCTCATCCTGTGTATGAACACACGTGCCGTAGACCGCTAGACCAAAACCCTAGTTAATATCCCCCATGTGACACGATTGATGTCTCGTGTGATTGTGGAATCTGTAAGACAGACGTGTATTTAGTTAGTCAGTTGCTGACTTCATGACTTCATGGGACTATGAGTCCTTGTATTGTTGAGTCGAACGTGGTTTGGAAATATTATGAGACTCATGAATTGAACATGTCTATTGAGACAGAGATATGATGTGTGAATAAGTTAACGTGAGCAAATATTTCTCATTTGATGAATTGCTGAATATTGATAATTGAACCAATATTCTTTGATTTGAGCAAGTATTGCTCATCTGAGCAAGTATTGCTCATCTGAGCAAATATTGCTCGTTTGATGAATTATGGTAGCATGACCAAATAAAATATTAAATCAGAATACTAGCAATTGAACCGAGTATGATAAATAAAATGTTGATCACGGGATCAACGTAAGATTATTATCGTTTGAATCTGTAATCATTAACCTTGGACTCAAAACCCTAATTTGGTCAATTGATGATTTATTGATGGTTTATTGAGAATTAACCGGCTACATGGGATTACGGGTCGACCATGTAGTGCCAAGATGCTCACGTGAGCAAATATCAAGATCTCCCGAAGACCAGTTAATTTGTTGATGAAAGGATGATTAAATGCTGGTTTAATCATTTATTAAAATAATGCTGAACCTTAGGTGATAAAACCCAATTAATTATGAAGAGATAAGGGACCGACCAAGGGGTCATGAAACCGCCCCGGGTGTTCACGGGATCAATTGATGATCGTTCCATCAAGTTCCAAGTTGTTTGGAAGAGTTTTGGACCTAATACGTGCAATTGTGCAAATTAGGTCAAATCATGAGAATACGTGGGACCGGCTTCTTGCAAGCCAAAGAGCCAACCTTGGTCGGTCAAGGTAACATGCTCACGTCACCAAAGTGTCCGTATGTCAATTCTGAGAATTTTGATATTTTCTGGTGTGCATTTGAGCAATCATTTGAGAAAATATGAAGAAATCAGGGTTTTTGACGAAACCGTCAAAACTTCATGAGATGAAGGAAAAATAATAAAAAAGTGAGGGAATCATGAAGTGTGGGACCGGACATGGCCAAGGCATGTCCGGCCGGCCAAGGAGCTTGGTCCCACACGTTTTTCCCAATTTTCATAATATTTTCATGATTTTAGGGAAATATGATAAAACCAAGGAATTTGTTAAAACCAAGGAGTTTTTGTTGAAATCAAGGAGTTTCCATGAGATGAAGGAAACAAAAATAATAATAATAATAATAAAATAAGGGCGTGTGGGACCGGCTTGAGCATGGTTGGCCGGCTAGGGCCCGGTCCCGTGAGTTTTCCCTTATTTTATGTATTATTTCATGATTTGAAGGAGTTTTCATAATTTGAAAGAATTTTCATAATTTGAAGAAAATATCATGAAATCAAGGAATTTCATAAAATCAAGGAAATATAAAAATAATAATAATAGAATAAGGGGTTTGTGGGACCGGCTAGGGCATGACCGGCCAGCTTGGGGCCGGTCCCACAAGTTTCCTTCATTTTATGTATTTTTGTGTATTTTCCCATAATTTGAAGGAATTTCATAATTTGAAGGAAACATCATGAAATCAAGGAATTTCATGGGATTAAGGAAACATGAAAAATATAATAATAATAAAATAGGGCGTGTGGGGCCAGCTAGGGCATGAACGGCCGGCTATGGCCCGGTCCCATGGGTTTCCCTAATTTTATATTATTTTTCATGGGATCAAGGAAATATCATGAGATTAAGGAGTTTTCATGAGATTAGGGAAATAATAATAAAATAATGAGGAACCATGGGGTGTGGGGCCGGCCGGGATCAAGGCATGGCCGGTTGACCAATAATCACGGCCCCACAATATTTTCCATAATTTTATATTATTTCCTCAGTGTGAAGGAAAAACCATGAAACTGAGGAGTTTCCTCAAAACAAAGGATATTTGTTCAAATGAAAGGATTTTCATGAGGTCAAAGAGAATAATAAAATATAATAAAATATAGAATTTGGGCATGGGACTGATCACGACATGACTGGCCGGTCGGTGAGCCAGTCCCCTAGCGCCTTGACTATTATTTTATTATTTTCTTTCCTATTTGCATAGGTTCATCGTCTCGTCGTATTTTGAAATACTTGTTTGTTCATTCAGGTGTTTGTTAATGCTTTATTTGTCGAATACATTTACACCATTTGGTTGGGGCTTACTCGAAGGTAACTCAGATGCCCGTGTGTTGAATATTTATTACTAACCCATGGAATTCTGCTGGGAAGAACCATAAATTGAAGTAACGAAATATTATGAAAATATTGAATATTTTCCAGGGATTTGAATCTATTGATTTTGAGAATAATTAATTAATGGCTCTATACTAGTACGATCGTCTAGGAGCGTTAATTATTCAGGAATTGAGTGATATGAGCTTATTGAAGCGTCATACTTCTTTCATATAGTCAGGGAAAACATTGTTACATCCTGAATACGTTATTGCTCTATACTAGCGGTGCAAGTTTGTCTAGGAGCCGTCTAATCTTTCGATTCTATATAGAAGTAATTAATGAAATTGCTCAATATTCATGAGATATGCCGTTGCCTCAGCTGAGAGACTACATATCTATATATACTCCGAGAGACAGTATTCTCAGTCAGAGATTCTCATAGCATGATCTTTCATGCTTTCGATAAGAGACATGAGCCTCGATATTCATCTGATTGCTGGATCAGGAATACATATAATTATGGGTTTACGATTT
This sequence comes from Papaver armeniacum, assembly GCA_023531295.1. Taxonomy (NCBI): domain Eukaryota; kingdom Viridiplantae; phylum Streptophyta; class Magnoliopsida; order Ranunculales; family Papaveraceae; genus Papaver; species Papaver armeniacum. Next base: position 163,978 of record JAJJWW010011161.1, read on the forward strand.
TAGCCTTTGTCAAAAATCCACCATCTACATTAAGTCCCCTGCTTAGTGAGGGACAGTCATGTTCCTCAGTCAGCACTGAATGGTGATTTTCCGGTCACAAACAATATAAGCAATTGAACTTAGTCATTAAATAAGACCTTACCGGATTTTTGATAGTACGAGCAAACCATGACTTGAATGAAGATTCCAGTGGCATGATAAAGCATCGTTTAATGAGCATAAATTGGTGTTGAACCGCTGATTTTGATGATGGGACCTTGGTCGTTTTAGGATTCTCGGGCCGGGCCCAATAAGGAAATCCTTGTGAGATTAGGTTTTGGAATAAGATTTGATATAAAAGGGAATTAATCCCATTTTTTTTATTTCACCTTGAACGACCACCACCTTCATCAATTCATCATCTCCTTCACGTCAACATGAGAAGAGAAAATTTTCCGGAGCGCCGCCACCGTCCGACCGGAGTAATCATCGTCCGGCCAATTTCTGGCCGGCGCCGACCAGGTACGTCCGCACATTTTATTTTTTATTTTTTTTTACAGAAGTTTGCTGAGTTCATGAGTTGTTCATGCTTTTATCATGTTGAAATTATATATATGCATGTGAGTAGGATTTTATTGAAAAACCATTGTTTTTTGAAAACGTATGTTCGTTTGATCGTTAGTTTTTGAAAACTAATAATAATCCCTGATTTAGGAGAGATTTTTTCTTTACATATGAAGTTTTAGGTTTAGTGATAAAACTAAGTTTATGAGCTTTCATGTGAACCAAAGTTTTATCATGAAAAGGTGAATTTTCATAAAACCGAAATAAACCCTCGTTTCAAAGAATGAAGATGATACGAAGAAAGAGTTTTTTTTTATATGTGAACTTGTGTTCAGTGATAAAATTTTGTTTATGAGCTTTCATGTAAATCAAAACTTTATCTTATAATGTGTGAGTTTTCACAAAATTGAAATAAACCTTCGTTTCAAAGAGGTATGACAATACGAAGGAAAATATTTTTTTTTTATATAAAACCGTGAAGTGTCCACAAATTTATTTTCGTGAGCCTTGCTCACGTCAAAATATATATATATATATATATATATATATATATATATATTTTATTATTTACGTGATTGAATCACGTTTTTCTTATATATATATATAAATGTAAATATATATTATTTTCTTTAAAGTCAGAACTTGAGTTTTGTGTAATATTACTTAGAAATAAACAATTATTTATGATGAAATAAAGTTTTAGTTTTCATAATTCCATGGTTAATGCTTACGCAGTAGAATTATTCATGATTTTATGAAAATCTAAGTTTATGCTCGTCTTTTGTAGGTTTGAAGAAGCAAGCAAGTTTTGAATTGTTAACTCTTGCATTACTAGTAGAATCGTAAAAAGGTAAGAGTTGAGAATTACCATTTTGCAGATGTTTGCATCTCGTATGAATGGTATACTGAAGTGAAGTATTGTGTGCACGTTATAACTACTTTGCAAGGATGTCTGATTCTCAAGTCAATGATGCTTCCAAAGATGATACGTGTGTGGACAATGATGCTTCCAGGGAGGATTCACACATAAACAATGATGCCTCTAGGGATGATTCATGCATGGATGAGACTTCCATTGGCGAAGATGAAACTCCGGGAATCAAGAACGTTCCGAACATAGAGGATGCATTCTTCATGGATCAAAGGTTCGAAAAGCGTCTCAATACTCCAGTATTTCGTCTTCTGATAAATCCCAGAGAGGTTACTCAGAAAAAATTGGTGACTCCTCAGGAAGCTATTCGGTTTTGTCTTAAACTAGGATATTTTTCTGCATCAATCATCGAATTCAAGCTTTTCGACGACCCTTGGAAAAGTTTTTCTCGGATGGGCGAGGTACATGCTGGGTTTTCCTCGCGTTCGAGCTAAGTTGCATGATGCACGAGTAATACGAGCTATTTAAGCTTCTGGAGATTTATTCATTTTTCATGATGCGCGAGGTATTGTAGCTTTACTTGCTCGATGGTGTATTCCAACTCACTCTTTCATATGTAGATGGGGAGAGTTTACCATTACTTTAGAAGATGTAGTTGCTTTGTTGCATCTTCCAATCACGGGCAATTTTCCTGAAAATCTTTCTTCACCAGAGGAAGTTGCAATCTCTAATATCTTGACAACCACGATGGAGGAGATTAATAAAGCATCTGGCAGCAAAGGTTGTTATGCTCATTGGTTAATACACTGGTGGCCAAGAGATACTCCTCTGAGTGGCCTCGTTGACTCGATGACGTTATCTATTGCTTCTTTCTTGTGTTTATGGCTGTCCAGAGACATATTTGAAGATGCTGGAAACTTATTGAAGCCGTTCGTAATTCCTTTTGCGATTAAGATGGCTCAAGGCGAGCAACTCCCAATAGGTAGCTTGTTCCTGGGTTCTTTGTATTCTAACTTGGACTCCTTGATCATGGACTCTAGTGTCTCGAACGGTTTTATGAAGATTGAATGTTACGCCAATACAATGTTTCTTCAAGCCATGATGTGGGAGCGTTTCAATAATTATGCACCTATTCCGCATACCATTTTGCAAGGATTGAATACTGATGCTCGTCATATTTTCTCTGAGAAAGTTAATGCCAGGATCATGCGCTGGTCTACAAAGCAACCTCGACTGAAGACTCGCCTTGTTGATGTTCTGGATTGTGAATCTGAATTCAACTTCCGCCCATGGGTATCAGTTCCCCTTTATATCTCTCAGTTGAGAACTTTTAATGATGAAGAGAGCATGACTTTGGAATCTGGCGCCGACTTGGATAACGACAAGAGAGCTTTTATGCTAAGTTGTACTCCCGGTTATCTAATATCCATAATGCATGGCGAATTCTCAGTGGAAGAATACAATATTGATAGGGAGGCTCGGCAAATGGGTATGGATCAGTGTGTTCCAACTTTCCGAAGAAGAAAACCCTCAGATTGATCGCCTTATGACCCGTCTCCGGACCGCACACATGTGGAAGGAAGCAAATTCTGGTTCCCCATCTCTCGAAAGAGTTTCATATGTAACTCCGGGTTACATAGACTTTTGGGATCAACAACTCAAGCGCTTATCTGATTTTCTAAGAGTTAATCAGCCTTTAGTGAAGGAGCCCCTTCTCCTGAGATGATTGCTACTCGACCAAGATTGAAGCATTTCCCTGGTAGTGACAAACGGAAAACATTTCCAGGATGTTCACAAGTAAGTATTTTACAAAGTCTTCATAAGATTATGATGATTGTATTTTGATTATCGCATCAAAATTTTCTTTTCCACAGGGCGGTCGCAATGTAAGACCAAAAATTGATGTAGACCTCTCAGAAGCTGAAGCGGCTGTTCATGGCGGAGAAGGCAGGAACAAGAATTATAAGTTGTTGCCTAATACCATAAAGTCCCCGGTTATTTCTTTGGTGAGTTGCCAACACTTTTCCGCTGTAAATTCTTTCATCCGTATTGCTAGGATCATGAAACCAATATTTGTTATTTGATTACAGAACTTTGCTCCGTCTAGTATTGATGGTCTTCAATTCTTCTGCCAAGCGAGACAATATCTTATTTGAGCGTTGAAGAAGAAAATATTGTGAGTACCCTCCTTCATAGCCAATCATAAATGCCTCATGTGAAAATGCTAATTATTTGAGAATGTGTCAAGGAGGATGTTTCCATGGAAGTAGAGAGTGTTGATACTCGGTCGTCTCCTGAGAATAGAGGCGAAGGAAGTTCCAAATATTCGGAACCGAATGAAAATGATGAACCTCTTGATGTTGACACGGGCAATCCCAACTCTTTGAACACTTCGAAGACCCCCCAAGTAAGCACATATCTTGTAACCTCTTCATAGAAGTATTAAATTGCTGATTTTTGAGTGAATGAATGAGAATCCATGTGAGTGTACAAGTAATTTTGGCGAAATACGTCGTCAGAAAATTTCAGCTTTTAGCAAAAACTCCGTAAAACCTTCATCTGAAGTCAGATTTTCATGATCCGCATATGTATCTTCAAGCCCAGAGAATTTCCAAGCTTTTCCGAGGAAGCTTTTTGAATTTTGAGCACGTTTAGGACCTGAAAAAGGCGAAACAGTAAACTTCTAGAATTTTTTCAGATTGCATGTTGCCCGATGTTTCGACCACATCTTTTTGCTCGTTCATCGGATGGCCATGAAATTTTTACATGTGGTATAGGACATCCATACGAAGAGAATGGTATATGAACCATCCTCAGATTCCTTGTAGGTTGCTCCCAGTTCGTCTTTTAGTGCAGAGTAGAGTACAGTTTTTTCAGACGAGATTATCGTAAAACGTATTTTCACGACTTTTATGTTATTTGCTGACCCCTAACATGTAGAATGAAGAACCTTGATGATTCTAGACCACTTATATGCTGTAGTTTATGATTTCTTTTGGTTTCATGCTGGATGATCCTAATCTCATGTAATCTTCGTATTAGGTACAAAATACCGAAGTTGAGAATGAAGGAATCAATAATGATGAAACGAGCAACCCTGGGGTTATTGATAAAGAAGTAACTATCCCTGCACTTCAGGGACATGAGAGTGTTGTTGCTGAATCAATTAAGGGGGTCGAGACCTCGATTGTTGTTGCTTGATGATGAAAGAAACTGAGCCGCAAGTAAGAGAGATCAAGAAACTGTTGTTGTAGAGATTGTTCCGGTGATTGAAAACTGTATAGTGGTGCATGAATGCCCAAGTTCAGGAGTTGCTTTTTATCCTCCGTTTGATGCATCACTCCCATACCACGAACTAGTTGGTGGATTCGGTGTTCCCATTGGATATGCCAACTTGTACGAGAAAATATGGAAGAAATTTGGTCACATCGTTGTTACTAGAGACCCAAAGCGTGCTTATTCCTTAACCATGCAAGTAAGTGTTATCTTGCGTGTTGTAAGCGATATATGCACTAGAGCTAGAAATACTGTGACTCCAGATGTACTCTTTGATTGGGAATTCAACTTGGAAAATTTTGAGAGACTTGGCTTCAATGTGAAATGGCTCCGTAAGAAGATGAATGCTATTAAGGACTCATGTGAGAATAACATACCCTTTCCCAATGATGCTGTGGTGGAAAAGGAAGATAAAATTGCAGACTGACTGAAGAGCTGAACATGGAGAAGGTGGCTTTGCAAGTCTTGAAGGATGCAGAGGAGCAAAAATCTTTCTTTGCTGATTTCCTTTGATTTCTTTTCATAATCTCTTGAATTTCTGAACTTCTGAGAGATGTGAGGTTTTATTTTTTGGTTTTGATTGGTTTTGGATCGGTAAATGATTGAGAATTTTCTTTGGGTTTGATAGAGATTTTCTTTTAAGCGAACTGAATTTTGATAAATTCTCTGGATTTAAATTCTTCGAATGCAAGTATTGCAAACATTTTGGAGGAATTGAAATACAATGAAAGAAAACTCTAAATGCCAAATATTTTAGGTGTTCGTGTCATGAACATCCAATACCTCGAATATCCAAAACCTTAGACATCAAAGGCCTTGAGCCAATTCTCATGTATCACGGCCATGCTTTCCTTGTTATCCATGTTGATCAGCTTGTAGTATCCACCAGCGACAGACTTAGAGACCATGTAGGGTCCTTCCCAGTTCGAATTCTTTGCAGAATGGGAGTTACGCTTAATTGCTTTGATAACCAAATCTCCTTCCTGGATTTGTTAGGCTTGATCATTCGTGCCCTTAATATTTTCTGCTGGTTTGGAATTCTTCGTGCAGTGGAGTTCCACGGCTGTGGTATGTATGGACACTCAAGCAGAGGAGAATATTTGAGGTACTCGTTTATCATGCTTGGCTATGTCTTCAAGACAATAAACTTTTTGATTATATGCTCAGTTTGAAGAAGCTCGAACTTAACCATTTGGTGAAATATTTTGGGGCGAGGTTATCCATTCATAGCATTTTGCAATTGCTAAGTTGTTGGTGGAGTAAAGTCCTCGGACCAAATAAGCATATTTGAAAACCGATGATATAGACACATGAGGAGGAATAAGACTTGCTCGAGTGCGAAACCTTCGATGAAAGCATTTGCATCTTCTTTAGGTTTTTGTGTTAGCTCCGCTAGGTTCGACCTCCTTCAAATACTCGAATGGTGAAGTATCTTCTTTTCTTCTTCCGAATCGAGGTTTCTTCAATAGAGAGATGTGCAATGAAGGTGTTAGTGTTACCTTTCCAGTGTGAATCCATGTTCGTCCAAGAATCATATCATATACTGGATTTTCTCGAATTATGAAGAATTTTGTTTCTGTCCAGGCTGAGTTTATGTTCATCTTGAGGGTGATATGGCCATAAGCATCTCTGGGGTGTTCCTTCATGATCTCGTGATTGTTCCGGAGTATGAATGGCTTCTTGTCGTGTGATACCAAAGAGCTCTCGAGAGTTTTCGAGGGATAATATTAACAATGGTGCCGACATCAATCAATGCTCGTTTAAACTCGTTTCCTTGAGATGGATCGTGGTGAGGAGTCCCCGTCGTACATTTCTTCATCTATTATTGAGGGCGGCTCAGGGAATGCTTCTTGAATCAACAAACGCTTTCCTGACACGATGTGGTTCAGTGCATCGAACATGTCTCCCCTCTGAGCTTTTGATAAGTATAGCAATTCGCAGATATGTTCAATTAAGGATTGAACTGCTTCTTTGACAGGTGGTTCAGAAGGAGTGAAGGTTCTGACAGGGAGAGGATCTATGTGTACCCCTTCAGTTCCCAGGTTGAGTTCTCCTGATTCGACCTTTTCTTTGAATATGCGCTTCAAACTTCTGCAATCACTTGTGGGATGGTTGACAAACCTATGAAAGCCAGCAAAGAAAGAGGATTTCCCATGGCTTCTTCGGTTTGGTTCTTTCTTGACATATGGGAGCTTGATCGCGCCGCCTTGAATCCAGCATCTAGAAGTTCAATAACTTCCTCAATGGAACAGGGAAGTCGGGTGCCTCCGGATCGCCTTCCGTGTGTTGAGCAGAACTTGCACATCATCCTTCCTTTGCGCCTTTGAAGGGGTTGAGGAAGTACGTTTCTTGCGCTGTGGCTCGGCTTTTCGTTTACTCCCTTCGCAACAAACATTTGTGGAAGGTTGGAGGTTGTATTGTTTGTTGATTAAACGTCTCGCTACCTCGGGTCTCGCATGGCTCTTCACCATTGTGGTCTTAGCTCTCTCCAATAGAGCAGGTGCAGTAGTTGCCGATCTCTTGGCTGCTTCATGGAGTTCTGAGAAAGTCTGGAACCTGAGATTTTCCAATAAAGCTCTATAGACCGGGATCATTCCGTTGATGCACAAGTCCACGAGTTGTTGCTCTGTGACATTCGGATCATGGCAATCTAAGGCCTGAACCCTGAACCTTTTCACATAATCGTTAGGATGTTCGTTGCTCCTTTGAAACATCCTTCCGAGATCAGAGAGGGTGATTTGTTATGAAACGAAGAAGTATTTTTTGTAGAAAGCATTAACCATTTCTCCCCAATTTTTGATACTTCCTGGTGCGATGTTGTTGTACCAGGTATATGCTCTACCCTTCAGAGATTTCGAAAATTCCTTCAGACGGACAATATGGTTGTGCTCATGTTCACCCAGTGCTTCCAGAAACCGAGAAACATGTTCTCGAGCGTTCCCTGTTCCATCATAAAGCGTGAAAGTGGGAGAGGTGTAACCTTTTGGCAGAGGAATTCTTTGCGTAGTAGCAGGGTATGGAGGTTGGTGACGATACTCAGAAGGCGTTTTGTCTTTTCCATGATCCTCCAAGATGCGCTCCAGTCCTCACGAGTGATGAACCGGATGGTTCTTTATTTGGCGGATCATCGTAACTTTGGGAACTTCCTCATCATCTACTACATGGATTGGAGTGACTTCGGGATCAGCGTCTGAAGATTTTTCTTTAGCTTTTCCTTTCTCTTGAGTTTTCTCTGACATCTTGCCTGTAAGGGACTTCAGATAGTTGAATAGTTCCTTCTGAGTAGCAGCCATGTCAGTCTGATTTTTAGCAAGAGTTTCTCGTACCTTCATGAGATCACCTATGGTAGGCGTATTTTCTCTGACTTCTTCGAGAGACCGACCGAATAGTGGATTATTGATGGCGTCGGCGTTTCCGCTTGCAGGGGTGATCACTGGAACACCAGTGCTTGGAGGAGTAGTAGTGGCAGGTTGTACTGGAGGAGTGGTAGTGGCAGGTTACACCGGAGGAGCGGTGTTAGCAGTACCGCTAGAGCTTGCAATATTAGATCCGGGTGTTGAATCCGGGTTAGTAACTGAACCAGACCTAAGACCGACCATCTTTGTGATAAGTGAATTTGCAACCGAGAGAATGATCTCCCACCGTGGTCGCAAAATCAGTAGATGGGGCAAAACGATTTCTTTGGTTTTTACGGAATTGAGGAGACGACCGTACGGAGGAGACTCCTTGAACCGAGCGAAATGTTCAGCCTCACACAGATGCACTGCAAGAAGGGAGTGCTTTGAATTCGAGAGATCAATCTGTAGTACTCCGACCTAAACCAAGACAATGGCCGTTCCAGAGTAAATTCGGTCACAAGAGAGAATGGGTCAGTCTGTAGGAGGGAAGCTGAGAAATGTGTGAGATCAATGGTGATCGAAGAATGTAGGTGTATTGTGTATTCGAAAATAAGATAAATTCGAATGATTGAATTTGCCTCTGTTGAGAGTTGGATTGTTAATCTCGTGTTGTCGGTTTGACCTGAGATTGTCCTTGTTTCAATCATGATTCAGAGACTTATTTATATTGTTGGAATTGAAAATGCCATGATCTAATGAAGTATGACAGTTGATGGAATCAAAGAATGGGGAAGTGGAAATCGTGTTAAAACTAGTTACTCAATGTGCGGAGACTTGGTTGATTTTCCATCCACTACTTTGTTAACTCCTTCAACAGATTGCACGACTTGCTTACATTCTCATCCTGTGTATGAACACACGTGCCGTAGACCGCCAGACCAAAACCCTAGTTAATATCCCCCATGTGACACGATTGATGTCTCGTGTGATTGTGGAATCTGCAAGATGACGTGTATTTAGTTAGTCGGGATTCCGACTTCATGACTTCATGGGACGATGAGTCCTTGTATTGTTGAGTCGAACGTCGTTTGGAAATGTTATGAGATTCATGAATTGAACATGTCTGTTGAGACAGAGATATGATGTGTGAATAAGTTAACGTGAGCAAATATTGCTCATTTGATGAATTGTTGAATATTGATAATTGAACCAATATTCTTTGATTTGAGCAAGTATTGCTCATCTGAGCAAATATTGCTCGTTTGATGAATTATGTTAGCATGACCAAATAAAATATTAAATCGAATCGGCAATTGAACCGAGTATGATAAATAAAATGTTGATCACGGGATCAACGTAAAATTATTAGCGTTTGAATATGGAATCATTAACCTTGGACTCAAAACCCTAATTTGGTCAATTGATGATTTATTGATGGTTTATTGAGAATTAACCGGCTACATGGGATTATGGGTCGACCATGTAGTGCCAAGATGCTCACGTGAGCAAATATCAAGATCTCCCGAAGACCAGTTAATTTGTTGATGAAAGGATGATTAAATGTCAGTTTAATCATTTATTAAAATAATGTCAACCTTAGGTGATAAAACCCAATTAATTATGAAGAGATGAGGGACCGACCAAGGGGTCATGAAACCGGCCCTGGGTGTTCATGGGATCAATTGATGATCGTTCCATCAAGTTCCAAGTTGTTTGGAAGAGTTTTGGACCTAATACGTGTAATTGTGCAAATTAGGTCAAATCATGAGAATAGGTGGGACCGGCTTCTTGCAAGCCAAAGAGCCAACCTTGGTCGGTCAAGGTAACATGATCACGTCACCTAAGTGTCCGTATGTCAATTCTGAGAATTTTGATATTTTCTGGTGTGCATTTGAGCAATCATTTGAGAAAATACGAAGAAATCAGGGTTTTTGACGAAACCGTCAAAACTTCATGAGATGAAGGAAAAATAATAAAAAGTGAGGGAATCATGAAGTGTGGGACCGGCCATGGTCAAGGCATGGCTGGCCGGCCAAGGAGCTTGGTCCCACATGTTTTTCCCAATTTTCATAATATTTTCATGATTTTAGGGAAATATGATAAAACCAAGGAATTTGTTAAAACCAAGGAGTTTTTGTTGAAATCAAGGAGTTTCCATGAGATGAAGGAAACAAAAATATTAATGATAATAAAATAAGGGTGTGTGGGACCGGCTTGAGCATGATTGGCCGGCTAGGGCCTGGTCCCGTGAGTTTTCCCTTATTTTATGTATTATTTCATGATTTGAAGGAGTTTTCATAATTTGAAAGAATTTTCATAATTTGAAGGAAATATCATTAAATCAAGGAATTTCTTAAAATCAAGGAAATATAAAAATAATAATAATAGAATAAGGGGTTTGTGGGACCGGCTAGGGCATGACCGGCCAGCTTGGGCCCGGTCCCACAAGTTTCCTTAATTTTATGTATTTTTGTGTATTTTCCCATAATTTGAAGGAATTTCATAATTTGAAGGAAACATCATGAAATCAAGGAATTTCATGGGATTAAGGAAACATGAAAATATAATAATAATAAATTAGGCGTGTGGGGCCAGCTAGGGCATGAACGGCCGGCTATGGCCGGTCCCACGGGTTTCCTAATTTTATATTATTTTTCATGGGATCAAGGAAATATCATGAGATTAAGGAGTTTTCATGAGATTAGGGAAATAATAATAAAATAATGAGGAACCATGAGGTGTGGGGGTCACGGGATCAAGGCATGGCCGGTTGGCCAATAATCACGGCCCCACAATATTTTCCCTAATTTTATATTATTTCCTCAGTGTGAAGGAAAAACCATGAAACTGAGGAGTTTCCTCAAAACAAAGGATATTTGTTCAAATGAAAGGATTTTCATGAGGTCAAAGAGAATAATAAAATATGATAAAATAGAGAATTTGGGCATGGGTCTGATCACGACATGACTGGCCGGTCGGTGAGCCAGTCCCCTAGCGCCTTGACTATTATTTTATTATTTTTTTCCTATTTGCATAGGTTCATCGTCTCGTCGTATTTTGAAATACTTGTTTGTTCATTCGGTGTTTGTTAATGCATTATTTGTCGAATACATTTACACCATTTGGTTGGGGCTTACTCAAGGTAACTCGGATGCCCGTGTGTTGAATATTTATTACTAACCCATGGAATTCTACAGGAAGAACCATAAATTGAAGTAACGAAATATTATGAAAATATTGAATATTTTCCAGTGATTTGAATCTATTGATTTTGAGAATAATTAATTAATGGCTCTATACTAGTACGATCGTCTAGGAGCGTTAATTATTCAGGAATTGAGTGATATGAGCTTATTGAAGCGTCATACTTCTTTCATATAGTCAGGGAAAACATTGTTACATCCTGAAGACGTTATTGCTCTATACTAGCAGGCAAGCTGTCTAGGAGCCGTCTAATCTTTCGATTCTATATAAAAGTAATTACTGAAATTGCTCAGTATTCATGAGATATGCCGTTGCCTCAGCTGAGAGACTACATATCTATATATACTTTGAGAGACAGTATTCTCAGTCAGAGATTCTCATAGCATGATCTTTCATGCTTTCGATAAGAGACATGAGCCTCGATATTCATCTGATTGCTGGATCAGGAATACATATAATTATGGTTTTACAATTTTAGCCTTTGTCAAAAATCCACCATCTACATTAAGTCCCCTGCTTAGTGAGGGAGAGTCATGTTCCTCAGTCAGCACTGAATGGTGATTTTCCGGTCACAAACAATATAAGCAATTGAACTTAGTCATTAAATAAGACCTTACCGTATTTTTGATAGTACGAGCAAACCACGACTTTAATGAAGATTCCAGTGGCATGATAAAGCATCGTTTAATGAGCATAAATTGGTGTTGAACCGCTGATTTTGATGACGGGACCTTGGTCGTTTTAGGATTCTCGGGCCGGGCCCAATAAAGAAATCCTTGTGAGATTAGGTTTTGGAAATAAGATTTGATATAAAAGGGAATTAATCCCCTTTTTTTTATTTCACCTTGAACGACCACCACCTTCATCAATTCATCATCTCCTTCACGTCAACAGGAGAAGAGAAAATTTGCCGGAGCGCCGCCACCGTACGACCGGAGTAATCATCGTCCGACCAATTTCTGGCCGGCTAGGCCACTAAAGTGCGTCCGCACATTTTATTTTTTTATTTTTTTACAGAAGTTTGTTGATTTCATGAGTTGTTCATGCTTTTATCATGTTGAAATTATATATATGCATGTGAGTAGGATTTTATTGAAAAACCCTTGTTTTTTGAAAACGTATGTTCGTTTGATCGTTAGTTTTTGAAAACTAATAATAATCCCTGATTTAGGAGAGATTTTTTCTTTACATATTGATAGGTGTTGTAAAACACCTAATTTTATATCTAGTATTTACGCTTTCTTTGCTATTATCCTTGTGAATTGCATCTCTTATGTTTAGTTTTGAGTTATTAGGTGCAACGGAGTCTTTGGGAGCAAAAGAAAGAGAAATTGTTCATTTGGAGCGAAAAGAAGTGGAACTTGCTCAAATGTGGATTTGTTTTTCATCATGATGACGAGAGCGAAAAGGCGAAGCTATCGGCGAAAGAACGAGGCCATCCCGGTTCCGTATGAGAAGGTTACGAGCAAAATCAACAGTTAAGCTTGTCAGGTTCCCAAGGACTGATAGTACAAAATGAGTACTTGGTGGCCCGTAGCATTTGTTGGGCGCCTATATCGAATTTACTTATTACCTAGTCCTAAATCCAACAGATGTGTCTTTCTCTTATCATTGGGTTTGATTTGTCTACCTGAAACCGAGAGAAACAGCTTGATTACTGTTTATCCGAGATTTGGGGATGCAAAGACATTCGAGAGAAAGGGAGAAATCGAGATGTTTGTGAAGTCGATCTTTGTTTGAATCTAGGTTGGAGGATGAGAAAGGAATTGGATTTGAGAGCCATCAATGGGAATTGGAGCAGTTGCTGTTGATTCAGAGAAAGGGAGAAAGAAGATGGTTTCTCACTGTTGATTGTGGTACTCTGAAATGGGTTTGTGCAGAATTTATGTTTCAAGCAATTTAGAAGAGATTCGAGAGTATAGGTTCGAGCATCCATGGGTATCTATTGCTGATTCATCGTGAGAAAGAGAAGAGGATTAATTCTAGGGTTTGAGATGTGAAATCTTGAGATTGAAATCCAGGAAATCAGATGAATGAAGAATTGGTTGAGCTCATGTGATGTTGGGTTCGAATCTGGGATGAATTGAGAAGATTTGATGCTGCTCGACGGTAGAGACTCAGGTGAGAAATTACCATGGTATGAGTGAACTGAGATGGTGCTGTAGCTGAGAAGGTTGAGCTGCTGATGTAGTCTTGAAGCTCAGAAGAAATGGAGATGAAACTTATATGTATGCCTAGGTTTATTTTGTTATTGATGAGAGTTTTAGCTGATGTTGAGCTGCAATGAGGTTGTGAAACTGGAGCTCAAATCGATGAATGAGTTGGTATCACAGAGTGATTTGCCTGAAAGAAGTTGTTGCCGTTGGTTATGGAGGCAGTGAAGAAGCTGGGAAGCTAGGACTGAATGAATGGTCTTGTGCCAAGATGCAGTACAAGGAAATGATGGAGATTATTGCTGCCAGGGATTTGATGGATGCAGCTACAAGTGGAAATGTGTGAGCTGTTGCAGGTGGTGGTTGAAATGTATGCAAAGGGTTCTGAGATTGATGGGTGTTTAAGGCGATGCTGCAATGGTTGCAAATGCAGCTGTTGCAGGGGATTTGAACTATGAAGTGTTGGTGGTATTTGCACTACACTTGAACTGATGCTTTGCTCGAAGTGACAAATGATGCTGTTTGAGTTGGAGATGGAAATGGTTAGCTGAGCTGCAATGGCTGGATCTTAGATGTATTTTAGACATAGATGAATGCTTAGGGAATGCAGTAAGAGCTCACAGAGGAGATGGCAGTGGTATTGGTTATAAGCATAATGGTGAGCTGAAATGCAAATGGCAGAGTTCAATGACAGAAATTGAAGCTGAGAAAGATGGCAGTGGTGATATTGATTTCCTGGTGCTGTTATTTCAGCAGCTGAGTTACAAGATGCCTGTGAATTGAACTGGAGTTGCTGTTATATGCTTGTTCAAAGAAGATGCAAAGGATGAGTGGTAATGGTGATTAATGGCACCTGATGGACCTGTACTGGTTGTGTGTTGCCAGAGAAGATGAGAGAAGGAACAGATGGTGGGAAGGTGAAATAATGAAGCTGTTTCCTTGGGACTGACTATTGGTGAGATGCTGCCAATGGGTGCTGCAATGATGAGTTAAACTGAGATTGCAGTTCAGGGAGAGAATGGAGCTACAATGAAGTGGAATAAAGAGTGAACAGTGAAGATGATGTTTTGTGGGCACTGGTGGTGCTGTGTATGAAGCTACAGATAATGTGTTGCTGTGTTGGTGACTGGAGTATGGAATGGATTGTGCTGCTGCTTGTGGTCATCTGCCAAGGATTGAGAGGCCACTCTGATGCTGGGAAGAAATGGCTCAAGTATTGAGCTGCTAAAGAAATGTTGGTTTGTAAGTGGCAATGTAGGGCCATCATGGCTGTGACAGAGGTGGTGAAGCACAAGGATTGTGCAGCAAGCTCAGGCCTGTGCAATGGCTAGAGGGCTAGAACCGAATCAGCTGAGTTAGCCTCTAACTCAGACTTGATTACATAATTCAGCTGATTCACCCATCTGACTTGCTAACTCGGTTTGACTCGGTCTGACCGAGTTGACCCGAGCTGACCCGTTGACCGGTGACCGGGCAGACTTTGCCGGTCACCTGAGCTATTTTCCGGCGATTTCCGGCCATAATACCAGTTTTCCGGCGACAGTTTTTGGGCCATATTTTCTACATGGGTTTCTCTCACTTATGGGCTTGGTGGATTTTCATCTAATGGATTTTGAAGGCTAGACCTAATTTTGGAACAAGAGGAGCTATAAAAGAGAAATCCTACAACTTTTGGAAGGAAAACACATAGTTTTCTTGGAACTTTGGAGAGACGGTTTTGTTTACGCTTCTAGGGTTTGCTTTTTTTCATCTTCTTCTTTTCAATTAATATTTTTATGATGAACTCCATAGCTATGAGTAGCTAAACAATTATTATTGGTTATGGGATAAAGTTGATTTCTCAATATGTTATATGATTAAATGAATTAGTTTTGTCTCAAAATTTTATTGTTTGTGATTCACAATTAATAGTGTTATATGATTTGATAGTTTGTTTGGTTGAGTCCGGAATCAATCCGATTTACATTTATCTCTAGAGCTATATTAGGGTTTTCAATACGAAAAAGTTGTTTATCCCTGATTCTAAGTAGCATAATTGTGGGTAGTGCTTGTAGTGATATATCCTACTAGTCACAAGTGAATCATAACTTTTGTTAAAACGATTAGTGCTTTTACACATTCGTTTGCATTGATTAGTCTTATTCCATAGAACTTATTGCTTTTAGGGAGTTAAATCTAATTGTGCTTTTACACTTTAGGTTGCTTTATAGGAAGAATTCACATATGCATCTTTTAATGTGGTTGTGATGAAAATAGGGAATTAGCGGGATATACTTGCGATCAAGGTATCCTAGGACTATTAGTAAATGAGAGATTAAATTAACAATTCTAATCATTGATGAAAATACATGTTTGTGAATGATACTATCCCGTGACCAATATCTTTTCCCTATTGATTATTCCAATTATTTGCTTTGCTTTGCTTTATTTTATTTTTACTTTAGTATTTCGCTAAAACAACAAACATCCCCCCTTGGTTACCTTAGACACTGAAAATTGCATAACAACAATTGCCTCTCTGTGGATATGAACTCTTCCTTACCTTGTACTTCATTCATATTTAGTGAGTAAGAAAGTGAAATTATTTTTGACGCTTACGACAGCGATCACATATGAAGTTTTAGGTTTAGTGATAAAACTAAGTTTATGAGCTTTCATGTGAACCAAAGTTTTATCATGAAAAGGTGAATTTTCACAAAACCGAAATAAACCCTCGTTTCAAAGAATGACAATGATACGAAGAAAGTTTTTTTTTTTTTTTTTTTTTTTTTATATGTGAACTTGTGTTCAGTGATAAAATTTTGTTTATGAGCTTTCATGTAAATCAAAACTTTATCTTATAATGTGAGTTTTCACAAAATTGAAATAAACCTTCGTTTAGAAGGTAATCGCTAACAAAGCACTGAGTTTTGTTAACTATATTACAAAACTCAACTCTAAACAATCTGCTCAAGGAAGTTGTATACGGACTGTCAGGGCAAACAAACCAACATGGAAATCCCCTACATATCCTTAATTTACTATAAATTGTAATACTTCATATGATTCTAATACTGGTTTAACATGCGTTGCTCTTATTTTACGTGACTTTGCAGGACAATGGAGGGGTTGTCAATGAAAGTGCTATGCAGGAGTGATGGATTCCGAACATGCAGAATGTCTTGCGTTCAATGATGCAGTCAGTTGGTGTAAAAAATTGCAGTCAACACATATGGTCTTTGAAACAGACTAGAAAGGAATTGAGGGCTACATCAACAACTCCTCACCTGTGATTGCATGGGAGAATGAAGTCATTCTGTTAGATTCCATTGAGAGGTTAAAAACTATCCTACAATGGGAGTGACATTTTGTTCCAAGATTTTGTAATAAACCTACTGATAAGCTAACAAAATTCAGTAGGAAATTTGGGATTACTAATGTATGATTTGAGAAACCACCTAGTAATATTGAGAGTCTTTTGTTAGAAGATTATGTAAACGTTTTCTAGTTAATAAAAATTCCCATCTTTGGCATAAAAAAAAAAGGTATAGGACAACAATGAGATTTATTTTGACAAAGAATACATATTTTACTAGGTATTTATGGTACTTTTATTAACATTATAACGTGCATAATAAAGTAACTGGTAGATGTTTTGAATTTTTGATTAGATAATATACATTTTTTTTATCTCTACAAATCACAAAGACTCTTTATAGATCTCATTTTTTTGTCTCTACAAATCACAAAGACTCTCTAATACTCTCAAAGAATCACTAGAAATTTTTGGATTTTCAGAGAATCTCCATGAGTCACTATAATAAAAAAATTATGAAATTCTATAGAAATATTGTTTGACTACCTCATGTTAGTATGACATCCACATCCAATTCAGCATCCAACGAATTTACATCTATTGGATACGCGGATGGACGGATTGCGTATGGATAATCTAATGGATTTTTTTATGGTTAGTGTTTTTAATAGAAAAACAAAACTAATAAAAAAATGGCATGGACTCCTAAGAATTCGTTATATATAAGAAGAAGTGAAAACTATTATAAACCCCTTACTATATGGGTCATACATTAAGAATGTAGTTGCAGGAAATCCCACAACACACCCCTCGTCATATCTTGATAATAATTTCTAGATCTAAACTTATTTAATATGAAAATAGAGATGAAAATCCTAAAATTATAAATGGAGACACGAGAATTTACGTGGTTCGATCAATATGATCTACATCCACGGAGTTAGGATTTTTCACTATGATTATTGAAATTACATAAGTATTACATTTGGACTCCATTAATGAGTATTTGGAGCTCTCAGTCTAGTTTTAGGGAAAGAAGATGATAAAGAAAATAAAGTCACTCCCTAAAAAATATCTCTCTCTTCCTAAAATTGTTCCCCCATTTCTCTCTCCCCCTCTCCCTCTTTATATAGGTGTTTACATAGTGGATGTCACCATGTACAAATAATATTTCCTTAATTTCGGATTTACCTTGCGACATTTCGCAGTCTACAAATGTTAGTCTTCGCAAGTCTTCTTGACTCTTTGAGAATCGTCACACCTTTCTCATATTTAAGCTAATGTCATTTGTTGCGTCGTTTCTAATATTTCTTCTGCGACATTATTATGTTGCGTCGTTAATAATTCGCAAGTGAAGGTTGCTGCGATATTCTGCTCCTACATCTTGCCTCTTTTTCCTTGAATATTGCTTGAAGAGCGATCTTTAAGGAAAAATTTGTTGTTGTAGTAATCTTTGATCTTTGTTGATGAAGGAACGAGCGAAAGAATACTGGACTTGAAAAGTACGTACTTGCCTCTATTATTTTGCGAAGTTCGAAGCTTTGAGAAGTAATTTAGAAGTATCATCCCGAAGTATACGAAGTATGAAGTATCCTTGAAGAAGTATAAGAAGTATCCATCCTTGATGTAATAAGTATTGCCTCTATTCATGCGAAATTATTACTTCATTTTTGGTGAGAATTCTTGTCCATTTTGGAAATGATTCTTGGCGAGAAGAGAAAGAACATAAAATATTTTCTTGGTAATCCATAGTTGCCTCTGTTCTTGTTGATGGGTGAAAACTACTCCTGCTGAATTTGGTAATTTGGGGTGTGGATGAGGAATGAATCTAAACCTTCAACAAATGCACTGCTCGGTGAGTGCTTGTAGATTCGAGAGATCAATCTCTGCAAGTCCGGCCTAAACCAAGAAATGGCCGTTCCAGACTTGTTTCGGTCACAAAGTGAAGGAGATGGGGTTGATCTTAGGGAGGGAAGCGAAGAAGGTGTTGAGATTGTGAAGGTGTTGGCTTGCTTATGACTTGTAATGTAAAGATGAGCAAGCTTACGGTTGATGCAAGCAGGCTCTCGAGTGTTTGAATACGTTTTTGTATTAACACTTGGTTTCTGTCGACTGAACTTGTGTTGTTCTGTCCCTCTTGTCTTGTCTTTTGAAATAGGGTGGAGAACCTATTTATACAAGTCATTGAGCCTCATTCACGTTTCTCGTGGGAAGTGGAGGTAGTGGAATGATAGAGTGGTGGAGTTGTGTGCTCAGTAGCATACGACCGGTCTTGCCCACTTCTCCAGCTTCATCTCTAACCGTCCATGACTTCCTAACACGTTCTTGTAATGGCGCGTTGCACGCCGCACGCCGTAAACCGCCTTGAACCAATACCCCAGTATGTATCCCCGATTTGTGACATGATTGATAACTGGAATGTGGATCGTGGATCCACGGAAGATAGCATGTAATGTTGAATTGAATAACTGCGTTATTTAGAAAAGTCGATACTTGTGAAGTATCGTGTGTATTTTATGTGTATCGCATTACGGTGTGGTAAAGTGATGGGTAATGACTCCTCACTAACCAAATAACTCCCGACCAGGGTTGTATAACCAAGTGGTGAAGTCGGACGGATGAGATGATGTTTGAGACACTCATCTCGCGACCGTTGATGAAATCGTGGTTTTTAAAGAGGTGCGCAAGCATCACTCTTGACTTGGTCGAAACCAAGCATGGGAAGGATTTTGTAGAGGACCGACCATACATGCGTGTTGACGGCATGATGGTGTACACGTCCATGTCTCACCGTCTCATGAAGATGCAATCTCTAGGCCACTCAATTTGACCGTCAAAGAGGAGTGGTTGAGATCGGTTGCGGCAGAAATCTCTTACCGCAAAGGAATTGATAACCGCGTGTCATCCCAAGTTTAGGGCGCGCGCCCCAAGACGACCCATCTTGGTCGGTCTTGGTCGATCATACCACCGTGTAGGTGGTAGGTTGGTGTTCACACCTATACCGATTATCCCATGAAAACGTGATCTAAGCCATTCAAATCATCCGGTGAAGTTGAGCGGTCGAGATCGATTTAGGATTTGGGAGTGTAACCGCACGAGTTTGGGCGTGCGTTTTGGGTTGGTCGGGAATGATGTGCCTTGGCCGACCGCAAGAGGAGGTAGATGGGCCCACGGTGGTCATGCCGGTATGACCGGCCTTGGTTAATCCAATCGTGACCCTCCATTCGTGAGCCGGAGAAGATGGACGCGCGTGATGACTTGAAACCCTAATTTTAGCTTTCAAAGCCGCGCGACCATGCTCTTTTTGGGCGGACGAATTTGCTGTAACCAACCATGGTTGGCTTTGACCGATTGGTCAAGTGTGTAGACGGTCACGCGGTGATCGTGTTGACATGCTCTGGGCCCTTTGAGTCTACATCTGCACCCTCCATCTATGCCTGCGAAGATGGACGGTTGAGACCGTTTTGCGACACATGTAATATGCCGCAAACCCTAATTTAGGGTTTTCCGTCCATAATGCTTGGTATGGACGGTTTCTTGGCAAGCAAAGGCCAATGGTCGACCATGCGGGTCGGCCGTGTGTATTCCATACCTGCTTGGGGGTGATGGAATTGATCTCGTGGTCATCCAATCATGCTTGTGGAGTTGGATGATCGCGCTCGATCATATTTGGCAAGCTAAGGCCGTGTGTATTCCATACCACGCTTCTGGGGTGATGGAATTGATCCGTGGTCATCCAATCATGCTTGTGGAGTTGGATGATGCGATCGATCATATCCGAGGAGACTCGATCTGATCAAGTCCGGATGCTCAATCGGGCTAGTATAACACACCGACAGGGGCTCAATCGGGCTAGTATAACACACCGAGAGGGCTCAAGGCCAGTATAACACACCGAGAATCGCCGTACACGGGTATTTCGTACATGGATTCATTATAGTGCTTGGAGGTTCGTGTTACTCAGTAAGAGTAACACCTACCGTCATGCCACACTGATAATGGGTACAGGAAATACAAGGCTGATATGAAATTCACAGGAAGGGATTGTTGCTGCATGCTTCATTCTTGGTGAATTAAGTGAGGAGTATCCGTCACTTATAAATGGCTTTATCTTTTACAAGATGTCGCCGCATGATTTTTCCGGTTTTTACAAATCTAACCTTGAATGAAAATCCACCATCAACATTAAGTCCCCCGCCTAGCACATAATGGTTACACTATTGTGTGGTAGGCATGAGATGGTGACGATTAAAGATAAAACTTATGAGACAAAGTTAGATGTTACCCGTGGAGAGACGGTCGTCCCGTCCTTCGAGTATGTCACGTTCAAAAGACATATAGGAGAGTGTTTCCTAGTATGATGTCGGCCTTGCTGCTTCGATCGACCTTGCTATGCCAGCCGGTCGAGGGGCTATTGCGCCCGTTTGATCGAATGTGGGCTTGTTGTGTGTGCTTGATTGAACGTGAGTCTCACCCACATACGCCCGGCGACTTGAAACTTGTACCGGTCTTGAAACTTGTACCGGTCTTGAAATCAACACCAGACTAAAATTTGTACCGGACTAAAATTTGTACCTAGGACTAAAATTTGTACCCGGACTTGAATGGTGTTTGGACCGCCATTGTGTGCTCCGATGTGAGTTGTGTCTTGCCGTGTGACTACATCTCTCCCGTATTTTCATACAAGCTCTAACTCCCGCCTTTTATTTAATTGTGGAAGAAAAGAATCCCCGTTGAGATGTCTTCGGAGATAATGTCGGCACCAAGTCGTGAAGTGTTGGCAGCTTCAAGGATATGCCGAACATTGATGATGAGTTGTTCACCGCGCTCTCTCTACTATATGAAAATATTCGTTCCACAGATAACCCTCCTCCTATCGACTTCGGGTTTTTTCATGCTGCTGGATCCTCATGAAGGATGAATGAGACGCACGTTGAGCAATGAGTACATCAAAGACAACTTGACCGGAGCGCAGATTATTTGTGTAGATTGAGTGTTGAAACGACTCGAGAGGATGTTAAAGTGGCTTATGGTGCGAACGTTGAGGTAGATCCCGGAGAGAGTGTTGAAGCGGATTCTCAAGTGAACAGGGTCCCGGAGAGAGCATTGAGGCGGCTCTTGGATAGACCATTGAAGCAGCTTCGCCGGAGGAAGCGTTGAAGCGGAGCGGCTCTTCGCCCGATTTACCCTTGCGAATTCCATGATTCTTGACTGACCATCTTTCTCGTGTTGAAGAAGTCTTTGATCGAAGGTGAAGGAACTTCATGCCGAGCCTCATCCCCCAAGCGTGGTTTACATGGTTTGTTCGTAGTGGTCGTTTTGAGCCGATATAGAATATCTTGGACATTGCTTCATCATTGTGGGAGTCGTGCATGTGGTAATCGAGTTGGAGTTGACGGACGCACGCAGGATGTTGTATCCCCCGGTGGTTTTCCTCTTGCTGCTTCAGGGAACTGCTTACAGAAGGCTGAAGGTTGTATCGCCTGTTGGCGAGATATATGCCCCTACGAACATTATGAGGCTCTTCGGCATGCCTGGTTCTTTCTATCAGGGCATATGTTGTTGTAGATGAGCGTCCAACAGCTCCAGAGGATGACCAAAATACGGATTCTCCAACATAGCATGATAGACATGTACCACTCGCCTCGATAAAGTGACTCGCCCGGGATCGTTCTCGGTATGACGCGTGGACATCGTTATCTTCTTGAGGCTGCTCTCTTGAGGTATCGGCCCAGTGGAAGATTGACGTGATAGAGCGTTGATACGTTGCACCGGCATTCTTTAAACCAAATGGCAAGATGGTATAATAAAAATTTCCGAGAGGAGTTCGAAAAGATATCTTATTTGCATCATGCTCGTACATCCTTATCTCGGTTATAGCCGCTACATCCATCCATGGAGGAGAACATGCCATGTCCGCTGGTTGCATCCGGGGTCTCACGCCGAATTACCTCAGAGATTGTCCGACCGGCTTGATCGGAGATTGTATGAATGATTACATGTGGTCGAGTCGATGGAGATAGGCCTAGGAGATTCCTTGTCGTCGAGCTCATCGATTGTGGAGTTGGTTCCCTCTTGCAGCAGGTTGTGGAGCATCTAACACTTGCTCTTGTGGTTCGTTGCGTTTTCCTTTTCTCGGTCACGACTCGCCATAAAAGTTCATTCCCTCTTAGTGTGAACGTGGGTCGAGGCTTCACAGATGGAGAAGAATGCTTCGTCAAGCAAAGATGCATCGTGGGTACTAGCCCTCAATGATGCAAGCCGGTCTTCTTCCCGAATTGACGCCCACGTGGGGAGTGGGATGCAAAGAAACTTTTCTCGATTCTTTCCATGAGTCTCTCCCGTATGTGCTTTGGTTTGGTTTTCCTCGAAGTCCATCATTGTGGTTGGCTGCCGTACAATCTTGCATAGGCTGACCTTGGCTGTCCTGAGAATCTTGAGAGTAATCACATTCGAAGATGCTCCTGTGTCGACGAGGGCCATCCTGAACTCTGAACCCTTGATGCGTGTGGTAGCATGTAGGGCCCAGTTGTGACCTTCCCCGCCATCATGTCGTCTTCTGTAAATGTAGCATTATTTACAGTGTTTCGACGCAGTTAGGACTTCCGGACGTGAATGAGTCGGTGTACATCCGAGCTATTTTATTAATTGCAGCAAACGTCCTCGCCCCGTTGATTCTTCGAGAGGTGCAAGAGTTCACACATGCTTTCTACTAGAGATGCCGCTTCCTGATCCACTGGTCCCTGGTTCGTAGTGAAACTATTGACTTGAGGAGGATCGTTGTGAGGATCAGTCCCCAGTGTAGGAGTCTCCATGACAAGACCGCTCATATATGGTGTCGCTTCTTTGATCAGGTACATAGAAGTCCGCGCCGCCAAGTACCTTCTCCGGTGCGTTGCATGCGTTCCTTGTTGGCTCCAAGTGGACGTCGCGGCTCTTGTGGAAATCGATCGAGTTAAAGTTTTTAGGAAAGTGAGTACCTCTTTTTTGAGTTGCGGCCATATCCGTTTGAGTCTTGACAAGAACTTCCCGCTTTTCCATCAAGTCCCCTCCGCCTCTTCGTCCCGATGAAGGAGTGGAAGTTGTTGCTCTGGTGACTACCGGAGGTGTTACACCCGATGAGATGCCGTGGATTTGCAAGTTTGCTCCGGCTCGTGATGGGAGGTGTTGTAATATCACCCTGAGTGACCGAATTTGAACGTTCCCATCCTCTGTACTCACGTGTTCCTTGATCGATCTCTCCTTCCTCAAGCTTTTCTTCACAGCTTCAACAAGGGTCTTGAGATATAATCTTCCAGCAGGGATCCGTAAGTAGTGCAGGCTCCATTTCTTTATCCTAGACGTTGTGGTACCAGGACAAGTCTTTTCCTCTCTGGAGTTGCTTCGAGTCTTCGTTGTGAGTGGACCATGTTGTTCATTGATAGGTGTAGAATACACCGTATTTACTATGTAGAGTTTATGCTTTCTTTGCTATTTTTCTTGTAAATTATGTATCTTATATTTGCTTTTGAGTCTTATGGGTGTTTTGGAGTCATTGGGGCAAAAGGAAGTGGAACTCGCTCAAATCCAAGATTTCTTCTCATCATCTCGAAGAGCACGAAAAGACAAAGCCAATGGCGAAAGAATGGAGTCAATCCGACATCGTATGAAGAATCTGGAAGCATCTGAAGCAAGCGGAAGTTGTCGAAAACTAGAGAACCTACAGAACTACTATAGGCACCCGCTCAAATTACTAAGGGCCACCAGATCTCATTGACTACTTGTATAACAAGGTCATTACATCTCAGTTCATTCACGTTCAACTTACACTTCACCAATGGTCCATACCGGCAAGCCATGAGTCCAGGCTCGTGCTCGAAGGGTTTCAACAGATTAAACTAATATAAGAAGACTTATTTAAGCTGTGACATGAACAAGAGCTGGTATTACAGTCAAGAAACGGGGAAGAAGAGGAACTTATTGTTATTGATTGTGACTTATGAACGTAGGGATTAATTGGTGATTTCGAGTCTTTTGATGGTTATAATGAATGGGTTTTGTATGAATTTGCATGGAAGGAGATGTGGAAGTGTTTGGGCATCACAATTGCGCTTGTTCATCAATTTTAAAGTCGGTCACATCAAGTATTTGCGAAATGCCTCGAATGAAGATAGTGTTACTTCAAGCTCACTGTGACCAGCCTGCTGCTCAAGTTCTCGTGCTCAAACAGGAGAGTCTTGGGGACGTATTTGGCAGCGTGTGAAGATGGCAATGAAGAAGTGTTGTGATGTTGTTGGCCTAGCTATGTAGATGGTGGTTTGAGCTACAAGGATTTCAGAGCTACTGTGTGTGTGCAGGTTAAGCAGAGAACTGATTGTTGTGGTTGAATAAAAGGAGCATTGTAGTTGGTTGGAGAGAACAAGAAGAGATCTTTGGTTTGCAAGTTTGCTCGGTGGTGTTTTGAGTTGTCACCAATGCTTTCTTTGGTGGTTGTGCAAGTGAAGGGTCAAATACCAAGGCGAGCCAAAGTGGAAGTATGTCTTTGTGAAGTGGTTGTGGTATGCTAAGTATGGCTTTGGTTGAATGAATACGGGTGGAGTTGTAGCTGCCAACTGAAGCAATGAGATGGATGCGGAGACTAAGGGTGATGTTACGAGGATATAGTGAAGTTAAGAAGGATTTGGGTTTGCTCGGGTTGATCTTTGGGTGTGTTTATCTGGCATCGGGACGAGTTGGAGGAATGCAAGGATGGAGCTGTGGCTTGGATGCAATTGCAGAATCGAGATGATCGACAGAGGTTACGGCGGCAATGAATGGTTCGATTCGGCAGTGATGGAGTGGTTGTCTTTGAAGGGTTGGAGCTGGAGCTGAATGCGGAGAGCTGTGATGCTTGGCGCCGCTTGATTCGGAGAATCTCGGGCGAGAAACCAAAGTGGAAGTCGGGGAAGAATGGAGTACGAGTCCGAGCTGGTCTTCATCAAGTTTGTGGCAATGACGTGAATAAGAAGGAGATGGAGAGTTCGGTGGATGGTTGGTCGAGCAAGGCATGAATCTGCTGAGTTGTTGTTCTTTGTTGTCATTGAGTCTTTGCCGCGAAAGAAGTTTCTTGAAGTTGCGAAAGGAATTGGTGCAGAGAGCTGTATTCTTGCTTGTGTCTTTGTTATGAGACCGGTGGCTTGAGCTGGGAATTGCAGTGTGGTGTTTCAGATGGAGTGAAGAATGGAGTGTGCAGAATGTGTAGCTGCGGATCAGGGAAGAACAAGTGATGAATTGGCTGGGTTGAAGTGATTTGAACAGAGCAGGTGCTGGAGAACGTGGCAGGTTGGTGCATGAACTGAGCCAAGGATGGAAGTGGCAGAGTTTGATGGTGGCATTGCGAGTGAGTTATAAGAGAAGCACATTGGTGCACGAGTTTGCAAGCACAGAATGGCAAGAAACCAAGCTGCAGAAACTGCGCGAAAACGGGGTGAAAATGGCGCACCGGTGAGCCTAGCTCGATGAGTGGGATTTTGGAACCGTAAGTGGGAATCACAATGATCAAGTGGGTGAATCACGAGGGGGGTATGAGTCGGATGCAAGAATCGACGGCCGGACATATGAGCTACGCATCACGCTTTTGGGTGCGTTTTCGCAAGAGATAAAGAATTGGTTTGGATGATTTTTGTGAATGTTTGGAATGCAGAGAAGGGAAGATGAGTTGCTGGGAGTGCACACTTGCTGGTGACAGTTTCCGATGACAAAAGCGGCTGGAGACAAATTTTCCGGTGACGGATTCCGGCGACCGGTGGCCGGATTCCGGCGATGACGTCAGCAATCCGGCGACGCTTTTGGACCCAAAATTCCAGAGACATATTTTTCACTCCTGGGCTTGGTGGACCAACTTGGAGACGGGTTTGAGAAGAATTAACCTAATTTTGGGAAAGTATCCTTATGGGGAGAAAAGCATATAAATAGAACTTTTTTCTCTAAACCTAGAGATATCTCCATTAGGGAGAACTCATACTTTTGGTTCTAGGGTTTAGAAACATGATAGGTTTTCTCTTTCTTCTTGCTATGAACTCCTATGCCATGAGTAACTAAGTTTTTATTATTGGTTGAAGATGTAGTTGGATTTTGCAACCAAGTTATGATTTTTATGAATTAGTTTTCTCTCAATATTATCGTTCACTTTCTACGGGTTACAATAATTGCATGATTGATGGATTGCAATATGATTGAATGTTTGTTTAGTCGAGTCTAGAATTGATTGAACTCACATCCATATCTATAGCTATTTTAGGGTTTTCATCAAGCGATAACCTTGAATACTAGTAGCATGATATGATTCTAGGTTGTAGTGATACATCCTCGTAATCATATGTAGAAATTGACTTTGTTCGAATTGTTTGCGCAATGTATTACAATTGCATTGATTAGCCTATTTCTGAAACTTAATGCTCCTAGGAATTGAACTTGATTAGCGCAAGGCGTTAGGTTATTCTTTAGGTAGATTTCACATACGCAGCCCTAATGTGTGTGTTGATAACTTTGGAAATTTACGGAGTATTCTTGCAATAAGGTATTCTATGGCTTTTGATGATAGAGAGATTAAATACGAATTCTATTCATACATTCATAAACTTGTTTACAATTGAAGATGAAACCTTTATCCAATATTTTCACATCCTTGATTTGCGTACTTTATTTGCTTTTTGTTTATTTTTATTTACACAATCAGAAATTCTTAGGGTGTTTTATATAGGAAACCATAACAATTTGACAACCTAGACCTCTCTGTGGGATCGATCCTTTCTTGCCCTTGCTATATTTATATTTTGAGTAGTAAGAAAGTGTAAATTATATTTGTGTCGCTTACGATTGCGGTCAAATT
Organism: Papaver armeniacum; assembly: GCA_023531295.1. NCBI lineage: Eukaryota > Viridiplantae > Streptophyta > Magnoliopsida > Ranunculales > Papaveraceae > Papaver > Papaver armeniacum. The sequence continues at coordinate 191,507 of JAJJWW010011161.1, forward strand.
TTGGCGCCGTTGCCGGGGAGGCAACGGTTGTCAATTGTTTTTGGGTTCTTATTTGTGCTTTTATTTTTGTTTTACTTTTTCTTATTCTTTGGTTCTTATCCGAGTTTTTGAGAATCTTATTTCAGGTACCAATTTCTATGGAAGGAGCTTATTGGAGCAATCAATACGGCTTTCAACCTCAACAACATAACAATTATCACCCTTATGGGGAGTATAATCAAAACCAATCCTTTGGCTATGATCAATACTCCACGTACCCTATGAGTTATTCTCATACATATCAACCTTCTTATGGTGGTTATGTAAGTGAGCAACCACAAGGAGGGGAGAGTAGTTGTTTTCCTTATAATTTTTCCTCTAGTTTGGTAGATGAAATGCAACAATTTATGGACAGCATGGAGTCAATTTGTGGACAACCAAGCGTGGAACCAATTTCATCGACCGAATGTGCTCATAGTATGTTTGGACCAATTTCTGATCGTAGTTATGATCATCCACCCATTCAAAGGGAATATAATTGGCCTAACAATACGGAGGTAAGTAATTCTACTTTGTCTATGTCGAATGAGCTTTACAAACAAATGGAACACTATTTTCAGAATTTGGATGAATCACTCCAAGAGCTTCAAAAGGTGTTTCCACTTTAAGACAAGGCATTGATGAGTACAAGGAGGAAATGAATAATTATGTTGAAAAAGGCGAACCTTCGGGGACTTTTGTTGATATTTGTGTAGTTAACTCAACTCTTGATCGTAATAATGATCATTCACCTATTCAAAAGGATGAGTTAGAGATAAGTAACACTAAATTCAGCAAGGACCAATGTTATGATGACTATGATAGTGATGATGATTATTATGAAAATACATCGTTTGAACCAACTCATGGTGACATCCCCGAGGAGTGTACAATGGAGTCTTTTTGGGATCAAGATGAAGATGAAGAGGAATATGTCGACACTTGTGTAGATTACTCAAGCATTGATCTTAATAATGATCAAGAGCCTATTCAAAGGGTGGAGCTTGAGGATGATGCATTTTCGAGTGTTCTAAAAAAGTTTCTTATGATAAAATTTGGATCCACAAAAGAGTATGTGCCTTACAATAAAAAGGAGGAATATGTTGAGAATGAGACCGTTATGACCAATATTGTGGAAGACCCAATTGAGCTTGTGAATGTTTATAATGATGATGTTTATGTCGAGACTATGGTTAAGGCAGGAACGGACGAAGAATGGTTGCAAGGTTTGATAGAGGACCATGATATACAAGAGGTGAATAATTCACTTGAGTTTTTCAAGGATGAAGAGGATTCCGTGATACAAGAGATTGTGCAAGGTTTATCTAACCCTTTGCCTATTATTTCTTCTCCTTTACCTCTTATTGGTTTGAATGTATGTGCTTCGAGAATATTGTTGAATGACTTTATTTCTCGTTTTCCTCCATTAGAGATAATTGATTCTCATACTATGCAGGTTTTGGACCAAGAAACCGTGGAAGTACCCGACTCCTATATTCTTTATGCACTTCCATGTGTGGACAAGAATAAGTGTGGGGGAAGCTTTTATCGGTTCATAGCTTCACTTTTGCTTTATATTACTAATATTTGTGTGAAGCTAGTTTTTGCAAAACAGGTGCTATGGGTGGATCCCCAACTTTTCAGATTATTGGTGTATGGGGAATGAATCTTACAAGAAGCTAAGTCGGGCCGTCGACTTTAAAACAAGCGCTTAGTGGGAGGCAACCCACCGGTTTTGTATCTTTATCCTTTATCTTTTTATTTTATGCATTTGCTTTTATCTTTATTTTCTTTGTTTTTGCATATTATTATTTGCGGAAATTCCCACCTTGGACTTTCTTTGGACGATTCAATTTTACATTGAGGACAATGTAAAGTTTAAGTGTGGGGGAGCATTTATATGTTTTAGTGTTTTAGTTTGTTTTATGAAAAAAAAAAAAAATGAGAAAAATAGAAAAAAACCAAGAAAAAATTGTGCTTTTTGAACTCCGAAATCTAGAAACTTGTGCCTTTAGGATGACACCATTAGTGGATGGAACCATTTTGAATGCAGGAGTTGAGGAACCAATTAACTAAAAGGGAAGAATATAGCACAGAAATCACAAATTAACATGATAGTTGTTACCATATCTCGGAATATCACCATATCGCATTCTATTTTTATTTTTCCATATTTATATATTGTTCTCTAAGTGCTTTGGTGGGTCACTAAACATCGACGTGTTATTACTGCTAGGATGAAATAGAGTGGTTGAGTTACTAGAAAAAAAAAAAAAAAAAAAAGAAAAAATTGAAAAAAAAAAAAAAAAAAAAAAAAAATTGAAAAAGAAAAAAAAAAGAAAAAAAAAAGGACCGACCAATTAGACCAAAACGGAATAAAAAGACACTTGGGAATAGAAGTATGTGTGAAACGTAGTCCCTGTCTCCGTCGCCTAAACAAGCGTGGAATGCAGGATCCAAGGCAACTATCATGTACTTGCTGACAAGAAGCATGCGCTTGGATCCATTAGATCTAATCATGCCGTCTAAAAAAAAAAAAAAAAAAGAGAAATTGGATCCAGTTTGATCCAATCATATAAAAAAGAAAAAATTATTATTGTGTTGAATAAAGTCACTCTTGGTTCCCTTGTATATGCCAATTGATTTGATGTAGCATTCAGCACTAAGTAGCTCAATCCAATAGGATTAGGTTCATCTTAGCGGTGACCTTCGACAGAGATATGGGAAACATCGAACACTTGTGAATATTCGCCAACATCTACATCTATATCCATCTTCTTAATCTTTTCATAGTGATTGTGGTTTGTTAGTTTCGAGTATTGTGGCTTGTTCGACTATCTAATTAGAGTTTATTTACTAATAATTGAATTGAATTTGCAAGGTACCTCCTCCGTAGTCATTTTGGATTCGTTCATTGATTTGTCATAAATAGACGGAGTTTGGAATATAGGTTTTGTAGGTATATCTCTAGTAAACCTTCACGAGACTATAACTCGTCCACTAGGGACACCTAGGGGTTTAAAGGCTTGTTATTTATGCTAAAAGTGACCGTAGCCTCGACGACATGGAGTTGTTGTATTTTATTGTTTTGTTTTGTTTGATTTGCTCGAGGACTAGCAAAGTCTAAGTGTGGGGGAATTTGATAGGTGTAGAATACACCGTATTTACTATGTAGAGTTTATGCTTTCTTTGCTATTTTTCTTGTAAATTATGTATCTTATATTTGCTTTTGAGTCTTATGGGTGTTTTGGAGTCATTGGGGCAAAAGGAAGTGGAACTCGCTCAAATCCAAGATTTCTTCTCATCATCTCGAAGAGCACGAAAAGACAAAGCCAATGGCGAAAGAATGGAGTCAATCCGACATCGTATGAAGAATCTGGAAGCATCTCGAAGCAAGCGGAAGTTGTCGAAAACTAGAGAACCTCTGAGAACTACTATAGGCACCCGCTCAAATTACTAAGGGCCACCAGATCTCATTGACTACTTGTATAACAAGGTCATTACATCTCAGTTCATTCACGTTCAACTTACACTTCACCAATGGTCCATACCGGCAAGCCATGAGTCCAGGCTCGTGCTCGAAGGGTTTCAACCAGTTAAACTAATATAAGAAGACTTATTTAAGCTGTGACATGAACAAGAGCTGGTATTACAGTCAAGAAACGGGGAAGAAGAGGAACTTATTGTTATTGATTGTGACTTATGAACGTAGGGATTAATTGGTGATTTCGAGTCTTTTGATGGTTATAATGAATGGGTTTTGTATGAATTTGCATGGAAGGAGATGTGGAAGTGTTTGGGCATCACAATTGCAGTTGTTCATCAATTTTAAAGTCAGTCACATCAAGTATTTGCAGAAATGCCTGAATGAAGATAGTGTTACTTCAAGCTCAGCTGTGACCAGCCTGCTGCTCAAGTTCTCGTGCTCAAATCTGGGAGAGTCTTGGGGACGTATTTGGCAGCTGTAAGATGGCAATGAAGAAGTGTTGTGATGTTGTTGGCCTATCTATGTAGATGGTGGTTTGAGCTACAAGGATTTCAGAGCTACTGTGTGTGTGCAGGTTAACGAGAACCGATTGTTGTGGTTGAATAAAGGAGCAGCTGTAGTTGGTTGGAGAGAACAAGAAGAGATGCTGGTTTGCAAGTTTGCTCTGGTGGTGTTTTGAGTTGTCACCAATGCTTTGCTGGTGGTTGTGCAAGTGAAGGGTCAAATACCAAGGCTGAGCCAGTGGAAGTATGTGCTGTGAAGTGGTTGTGGTATGCTAAGTATGGCTTTGGTTGAATGAATCGGTGGAGTTGTAGCGCCAACTGAAGCAACAGATGGATGCAGACTAAGGGTGATGTTACAGGATATAGTGAAGTTAAGAAGGATTTGGGTTTGCTCGGGTTGATCTTTGGGTGTGTTTGTCTGGGCATCGGGACGAGTTGGAGGAATGCAAGGATGGAGCTGTGGCTTTGGATGCAATTGCAGGAACTCGAGATGATCCCCAGAGGTTACCGGCAAAGCAATGAATGGTTCGGATTCGCGCAGTGATGGAGTGGTTGTCTTTGAAGGGTTGGAGCCGAATCTGCGGAGAGTTGTGATGCTTGGCGCTGCTTGATTCTGGAGAATCTCTGAACTGAGAAACCAGTGGAAGTCAGGGAAGAATGGAGTACGAGTCCGAGCTGGTCTTCTACTGAAGTTTGTGGCAGTGACGTGAATAAGAAGGAGATGGAGAGTTCGGTGATGTTGGTCGAGCAAGGCATGAATCTGCCGAGTTGTTTGTTTTGTTGTCATTGAGCTGGTGCTGGCCAGCGAAGTTGCGAAAGGAATTGGTGCAGTAGAGCTGTTTTTCTTTGTGTCTTTGTTATGAGACGGGTGGCTTGAGTTTTGGGAATTGCAGGTGGTGTTTGGATGGAGTGAAGAATGGAGCCGGCGAGAATGTGTAGCTGCGGATCGGGGAAGAACAAGTGATGAATTGGCCGGGTTGAAGTGATTTGAACAGAAAGGTCTTGGAGAACGAAATGGCGAGGTTGGTGCATGAACCGAGCCAAGGATGGAAGTGGCAGAGTTTGATGGTGGCATTGCGAGTGAGTTATAAGAGAAGCACCAGGCACGAGTTTGCAAGCACAGAATGGCAAGAAACCAAGGAAAGCTAAATACGGGCGAAAACGGGTGAAAATGGCGCACTGGGTGAGCCTAGCTCCGAGTGAATCGGATTTTGGAACCGTAAGTGGGAATCACAATGATTCAAAGTGAATCACGAAGGGGGTATGAGTCGGATGCAAGAATCGACGGTAGGACATATGAGCTACGCATCACGCTTTTGGGTGCGTTTTCGCAAGAGATAAAGAATTGGTTTGGATGATTTTTGTGAATGTTTGGAATGCAGAGAAGGGAAGATGAGTTCTTGGGAGTGCACACTTGCTGGTGACAGAAATTCCGATGACAAAAGCGGCCGGAGACAAATTTTCCGGTGACGGATTCCGGCGGTGGCGGATTCCGGCTGATGACGTCAGCAATTCCGTGCGACGCTTTTGGACCCAAAATTCCGAGACATATTTTTCACTCCTGGGCTTGGTGGACCAACTTGGAGACGGGTTTTGAGAAGAATTAACCTAATTTTGGGAAAGTATCCTTATGGGGAGAAAAGCATATAAATAGAACTTTTTCTCTAAACCTAGATATATCTCCATTAGGGAGAACTCATACTTTTGGTTCTAGGGTTTAGAAACATGATAGGTTTTCTCTTTCTTCTTGCTATGAACTCCTATGCCATGAGTAACTAAGTTTTTATTATTGGTTGAAGATGTAGTTGGATTTTGCAACCAAGTTATGATTTTTATGAATTAGTTTTCTCTCAATATTATCGTTCACTTTCTACGGGTTACAATAATTGCATGATTGATGGATTGCAATATGATTGAATGTTTGTTTAGTCGAGTCTAGAATTGATTGAACTCACATCCATATCTATAGCTATTTTAGGGTTTTCATCAAGCGATAACCTTGAATACGAGTAGCATGATATGATTCTAGGTTGTAGTGATACATCCTCGTAATCATATGTAGAAATTGACTTTTGTTCGAATTGTTTTGCAATGTATTACAATTGCATTGATTAGCCTATTTCTGAAACTTAATGCTCCTAGGAATTGAACTTGATTAGCGCAAGGCGTTAGGTTATTCTTTAGGTAGATTTCACATCTGTGAGCCCTAATGTGTGTGTTGATAACTTTGGAAATTTACTGAGTATTCTTGCAATAAGGTATTCTATGGCTTTTGATGATAGAGAGATTAAATACGAATTCTATTCATACATTCATAAACTTGTTTACAATTGAAGATGAAACCTTTATCCAATATTTTCACATCCTTGATTTGCGTACTTTATTTGCTTTTTGTTTATTTTTATTTACACAATCGAAATTCTTAGGGTGTTTTATATAGGAAACCATAACAATTTGACAACCTAGACCTCTCTCGTAGGATCGATCCTTTCTTGCCCTTGCTATATTTATATTTTGAGTAGTAAGAAAGTGTAAATTATATTTGTGTCGCTTACGATTGCGGTCAAATTTTGGCGCCGTTGCCGGGGAGGCAACGGTTGTCAATTGTTTTTGGGTTCTTATTTGTGCTTTTATTTTTGTTTTACTTTTTCTTATTCTTTGGTTCTTATCCGAGTTTTTGAGAATCTTATTTCAGGTACCAATTTCTATGGACGGAGCTTATTGGAGCAATCAATACGGCTTTCAACCTCAACAACATAACAATTATCACCCTTATGGGGAGTATAATCAAAACCAATCCTTTGGCTATGATCAATACTCCACGTACCCTATGAGTTATTCTCATACATATCAACCTTCTTATGGTGGTTATGTAAGTGAGCAACCACAAGGAGGGGAGAATAGTTGTTTTCCTTATAATTTTTCCTCTAGTTTGGTAGATGAAATGCAACAATTTATGGACAGCATGGAGTCAATTTGTGGACAACCAAGCGTGGAACCAATTTCATCGACCGAATGTGCTCATAGTATGTTTGGACCAATTTCTGATCGTAGTTATGATCATCCACCCATTCAAAGGGAATATAATTGGCCTAACAATACGGAGGTAAGTAATTCTACTTTGTCTATGTCGAATGAGCTTTACAAACAAATGGAACACTATTTTCAGAATTTGGATGAATCACTCCAAGAGCTTCAAAAAGGTGTTTCCACTTTAAGACAAGGCATTGATGAGTACAAGGAGGAAATGAATAATTATGTTGAAAAAGGCGAACCTTCGGGGACTTTTGTTGATATTTGTGTAGTTAACTCAACTCTTGATCGTAATAATGATCATTCACCTATTCAAAAGGATGAGTTAGAGATAAGTAACACTAAATTCAGCAAGGACCAATGTTATGATGACTATGATAGTGATGATGATTATTATGAAAATACATCGTTTGAACCAACTCATGGTGACATCCCCGAGGAGTGTACAATGGAGTCTTTTTGGGATCAAGATGAAGATGAAGAGGAATATGTCGACACTTGTGTAGATTACTCAAGCATTGATCTTAATAATGATCAAGAGCCTATTCAAAGGGTGGAGCTTGAGGATGATGCATTTTCGAGTGTTCTAGAAAAGTTTCTTATGATAAAATTTGGATCCACAAAAGAGTATGTGCCTTACAATAAAAAGGAGGAATATGTTGAGAATGAGACCGTTATGACCAATATTGTGGAAGACCCAATTGAGCTTGTGAATGTTTATAATGATGATGTTTATGTCGAGACTATGGTTAAGGCAGAAACGGACGAAGAATGGTTGCAAGGTTTGATAGAGGACCATGATATACAAGAGGTGAATAATTCACTTGAGTTTTTCAAGGATGAAGAGGATTCCGTGATACAAGAGATTGTGCAAGGTTTATCTAACCCTTTGCCTATTATTTCTTCTCCTTTACCTCTTATTGGTTTGAATGTATGTGCTTGAGAATATTGTTGAATGACTTTATTTCTCGTTTTCCTCCATTAGAGATAATTGATTCTCATACTATGCAGGTTTTGGACCAAGAAACCGTGGAAGTACCCGACTCCTATATTCTTTATGCACTTCCATGTGTGGACAAGAATAAGTGTGGGGGAAGCTTTTATCGGTTCATAGCTTCACTTTTGCTTTATATTACTAATATTTGTGTGAAGCTAGTTTTTGCAAAACAGTGCTATGGGTGGATCCCCAACTTTTCAGATTATTGGTGTATGGGGAATGAATCTTACAAGAAGCTAAGTCGGGCCGTCGACTTTAAAACAAGCGCTTAGTGGGAGGCAACCCACCGGTTTTGTATCTTTATCCTTTATCTTTTTATTTTATGCATTTGCTTTTATCTTTATTTTCTTTGTTTTTGCATATTATTTGCGGAAATTCCCACCTTGGACTTTCTTTGGACGATTCAATTTTACATTGAGGACAATGTAAAGTTTAAGTGTGGGGGAGCATTTATATGTTTTAGTGTTTTAGTTTGTTTTATGAAAAAAAAAAAAAAATGAGAAAAATAGAAAAAACCAAGAAAAAATTGTGCTTTTTGAACTCCGAAATCTAGAAACTTGTGCCTTTAGGATGACACCATCAGTGGATGGAACCATTTTGAATGCAGGAGTTGAGGAACCAATTAACTAAAAGGGAAGAATATAGCTCAGAAATCACAAATTAACATGATAGTTGTTACCATATCTCGGAATATCACCATATCGCATTCTATTTTTATTTTTCCATATTTATCTATTGTTCTCTAAGTGCTTTGGTGGGTCACTAAACATCGACGTGTTATTACTGCTAGGATGAAATAGAGTGGTTGAGTTACTAGAAAAAAAAAAAAAAAAAAAAAAAAAAGAAAAAAAAAAAAAAAAAAAAAAAAAAAAAATTGAAAAAGAAAAGAAAAGAAAAAAAAAAAGGACCGACCAATTAGACCAAAACGGAATAAAAAGACACTTGGGAATAGAAGATGTGTGAAACGTAGTCCCTGTCTCCGTCGCCTAAACAAGCGTGGAATGCAGGATCCAAGGCAACTATCATGTACTTGCGACAAGAAGCATGCGCTTGGATCCATTAGATCTAATCATGCTTTGTCTAAAAAAAAAAAAAAGAGAAATTGGATCCAGGTTTGATCCAATCATATAAAAAAAAAAAATTATTATTGTGTTGAATAAAGTCACTCTTGGTTCCCTTGTATATGCCAATTGATTTGATGTAGCATTCAGCACTAAGTAGCTCAATCCAATAGGATTAGGTTCATCTTAGCAGTGACCTTCATGATATGGGAAACATCGAACACTTGTGAATATTCGCCAACATCTACATCTATATCCATCTTCTTAATCTTTTCATAGTGATTGTGGTTTGTTAGTTTCCGAGTATTGTGGCTTGTTCGACTATCTAATTAGAGTTTATTTACTAATAATTGAATTGAATTTGCAAGGTACCTCCTCCTGTAGTCATTTTGGATTCGTTCATTGATTTGTCACAAATAGACGGAGTTTGGAATATAGGTTTTGTAGGTATATCTCTAGTAAACCTTCACGAGACTATAACTCGTCCACTAGGGACACCTAGGGGTTTAAAGGCTTGTTATTTATGCTAAAAGTGACCGTAGCCTCGACGACATGGAGTTGTTGTATTTTATTGTTTTGTTTTGTTTGATTTGCTCGAGGACTAGCAAAGTCTAAGTGTGGGGGAATTTGATAGGTGTAGAATACACCGTATTTACTATGTAGAGTTTATGCTTTCTTTGCTATTTTTCTTGTAAATTATGTATCTTATATTTGCTTTTGAGTCTTATGGGTGTTTTGGAGTCATTGGGGCAAAAGAAAGTGGAACTCGCTCAAATCCAAGATTTCTTCTCATCATCTCGAAGAGCACGAAAAGACAAAGCCAATGGCGAAAGAATGGAGTCAATCCGACATCGTATGAAGAATCTGGAAGCATCTGAAGCAAGCGGAAGTTGTCGAAAACTAGAGAACCTACAGAACTACTATAGGCACCCGCTCAAATTACTAAGGGCCACCAGATCTCATTGACTACTTGTATAACAAGGTCATTACATCTCAGTTCATTCACGTTCAACTTACACTTCACCAATGGTCCATACCGGCAAGCCATGAGTCCAGGCTCGTGCTCGAAGGGTTTCAACCAGTTAAACTAATATAAGAAGACTTATTTAAGCTGTGACATGAACAAGAGCTGGTATTACAGTCAAGAAACGGGGAAGAAGAGGAACTTATTGTTATTGATTGTGACTTATGAACGTAGGGATTAATTGGTGATTTCGAGTCTTTTGATGGTTATAATGAATGGGTTTTGTATGAATTTGCATGGAAGGAGATGTGGAAGTGTTTGGGCATCACAATTGCAGTTGTTCATCAATTTTAAAGTCAGTCACATCAAGTATTTGCAGAAATGCCTGAATGAAGATAGTGTTACTTCAAGCTCAGCTGTGACCAGCCTGCTGCTCAAGTTCTCGTGCTCAAATCTGGGAGAGTCTTGGGGACGTATTTGCAGCTGTAAGATGGCAATGAAGAAGTGTTGTGATGTTGTTGGCCTAGCTATGTAGATGGTGGTTTGAGCTACAAGGATTTGAGCTACTTTGTGTGTGTGCAGGTTAAGCAGAGAACTGATTGTTGTGGTTGAATAAAGGAGCAGCTGTAGTTGGTTGGAGAGAACAAGAAGAGATGCTGGTTTGCAAGTTTGCTCTGGTGGTGTTTTGAGTTGTCACCAATGCTTTGCTGGTGGTTGTGCAAGTGAAGGGTCAAATACCAAGGCTGAGCCAGTGGAAGTATGTGCTGTGAAGTGGTTGTGGTATGCTAAGTATGGCTTTGGTTGAATGAATCTGGTGGAGTTGTAGCTGCCAACTGAAGCAACAGATGGATGCAGACTAAGGGTGATGTTACAGGATATAGTGAAGTTAAGAAGGATTTGGGTTTGCTCAGGTTGATGCTGGGTGTGTTTGTCTGGCATCAGGACGAGTTGGAGGAATGCAAGGATGGAGCTGTGGCCTGGATGCAATTGCCAGAACTGAGATGACTGACAGAGGTTACTGGCAGCAATGAATGGTTCAGTTCGGCAGTGATGGAGTGGTTGTGCTGAAGGGTTGGAGCTGAACTGCGGAGAGCTGTGATGCTTGGCGCTGCTTGATTCTGGAGAATCTCTGAACTGAGAAACCAGTGGAAGTCAGGGAAGAATGGAGTACGAGTCCGAGCTGGTCTTCTACTGAAGTTTGTGGCAGTGACGTGAATAAGAAGGAGATGGAGAGTTCGGTGACTGTTGGTCGAGCAAGGCATGAATCTGCTTGAGTTGTTATTCTTTGTTGTCATTGGTGAGTGCTTGCCAGCGAAGTTGCGAAAGGAATTGGTGCGGTAGAGAATTTATTCTGCTTGTGTCTTTGTTATGAGACTGGTGGCTTGAGCTGGGAATTGCGGGTGGTGTTTGGATGGAGTGAAGAATGGAGTGCAGAATGTGTAGGCTGGGATCGGGGAAGAACAAGTGATGAATTGGCTGGGTTGAAGTGATTTGAACAGAGCAGGTGCTGGAGAACGTGGCAGGTTGGTGCATGAACTGAGCCAAGGATGGAAGTGGCAGAGTTTGATGGTGGCATTGCGAGTGAGTTATAAGAGAAGCACCAGGCACGAGTTTGCAAGCACAGAATGGCAAGAAACCAAGCTGCAGAAACTGCGCGAAAACGGGGTGAAAATGGCGCACCGGTGAGCCTAGCTCCAGTAGCCGGATTTTGGAACCGTAAGTGGGAATCACAATGATTCAGTGAATCACGAAGGGGGTATGAGTCGGATGCAAGAATCGACGGCCGGACATATGAGCTACGCATCACGCTTTTGGGTGCGTTTTCGCAAGAGATAAAGAATTGGTTTGGATGATTTTTGTGAATGTTTGGAATGCAGAGAAGGGAAGATGAGTTGCTGGAGTGCACACTTGCTGGTGACAGTTTCCGATGACAAAAGCTACTGGAGACAAATTTTCCGGTGACGGATTCCGGCGGCCGGTGGCCGGATCCGGCGATGACGTCGCAATTCCGCGACGCTTTTGGACCCAAAATTCCAGAGACATATTTTTCACTCCTGGGCTTGGTGGACCAACTTGGAGACAGGTTTTGAGAAGAATTAACCTAATTTTGGGAAAGTATCCTTATGGGGAGAAAAGCATATAAATAGAACTTTTCTCTAAACCTAGATATATCTCCATTAGGGAGAACTCATACTTTTGGTTCTAGGGTTTAGAAACATGATAGGTTTCTCTTTCTTCTTGCTATGAACTCCTATGCCATGAGTAACTAAGTTTTTATTATTGGTTGAAGATGTAGTTGGATTTTGCAACCAAGTTATGATTTTTATGAATTAGTTTTCTCTCAATATTATCGTTCACTTTCTACGGGTTACAATAATTGCATGATTGATGGATTGCAATATGATTGAATGTTTGTTTAGTCGAGTCTAGAATTGATTGAACTCACATCCATATCTATAGCTATTTTAGGGTTTTCATCAAGCGATAACCTTGAATACGAGTAGCATGATATGATTCTAGGTTGTAGTGATACATCCTCGTAATCATATGTAGAAATTGACTTTTGTTCGAATTGTTTGCGCAATGTATTACAATTGCATTGATTAGCCTATTTCTGAAACTTAATGCTCCTAGGAATTGAACTTGATTAGCGCAAGGCGTTAGGTTATTCTTTAGGTAGATTTCACATACGCAGCCCTAATGTGTGTGTTGATAACTTTGGAAATTTACGGAGTATTCTTGCAATAAGGTATTCTATGGCTTTTGATGATAGAGAGATTAAATACGAATTCTATTCATACATTCATAAACTTGTTTACAATTGAAGATGAAACCTTTATCCAATATTTTCACATCCTTGATTTGCGTACTTTATTTGCTTTTTGTTTATTTTTATTTACACAATAGTGTAATTCTTCCGGTGTTTTATATAGGAAACCATAACAATTTGACAACCTAGACCTCTCTCACAGGATCGATCCTTTCTTGCCCTTGCTATATTTATATTTTGAGTAGTAAGAAAGTGTAAATTATTTTTGACGCTTACGACAGCGATCATTCATCTCTCCTGAGTCCCCTGTGTTTGTGCGCTCTTTCTGCATCTCCACTGGTAAAGGTGTGACTCCTGGACAAGGATTCGCCGTTTCTTGCACTGTCTGAGTTGATGCCCGTCGACCCTTCTTGAAATTGTGCTGCCATATCATTCAAAAGGCGAAATGTCTCGCTCTGCCTTCTGGTGATACCAGCTTGATTTGCCAAGACATCCTCCAGCATTCTGGCTACACTTCCCATGATATCTGAACCACCTGTGGTCTCCTGGTGAGGATACATCGCGAGATGAAAATCGAAAAATTGAGGATTCAATTTTTTTGCAACCGATAGATCAACCTCCCACTGTGGTCGCCAATTGTTGATGGGTGAAAACTACTCCTGCTGAATTTGGTAATTTGGGGTGTGGATGAGGAATGAATCTAAACCTTCAACAAATGCACTGCGCGGTGAGTGCTTGTAGATTCGAGAGATCAATCTGTGCAAGTCCGGCCTAAACCAAGAAATGGCCGTTCAGACTTGTTTCGGTCACAAAGTGAAGGAGATGGGGTTGATCTTAGGGAGGGAAGCGAAGAAGGTGTTGAGATTGTGAAGGTGTTGGCTTGCTTATGACTTGTACAGAAAGATGAGCAAGCTTACGGTTGATGCAAGCAGTGCTCGAGTGTTTGAATACGTTTTTGTATTAACACTTGGTTTCTGTCGACTGAACTTGTGTTGTTCTGTCCCTCTTGTCTTGTCTTTTGAAATAGGGCGGAGAACCTATTTATACAAGTCATTGAGCCTCATTCACGTTTCTCGTGGGAAGTGGAGGTAGTGGAATGATGGAGTGGTGGAGTTGTGTGTCGGTAGCATACGACCGGTCTTGCCCACTTCTCAGGTTCATCTCTAACCGTCCATGACTTCCTAACACGTTCTTGTAATGGCGCGTTTGCACGCACGCCTGTAAACCGCCAGACCAATACCCCGATGTATCCCCGTTTGTGACATGATTGATAAACCTGGAATGTGGATCGTGGATCCACGGAAGATAGCATGTAATGCTGAATTGAATAACTGCGTTATTCAGAAAGTCGATACTTGTGAAGTATCGTGTGTATTTTATGCAGGTACTGCATTACGGCGTGGTAAAGTGATGGGTAATGACTCCTCACTAACCAAATAACTCCTGACCAGGGTTGTATAACCAAGCTGGTGAAGTCGGACAGGATGAGATGATGTTTGAGACACTCATCTGCGACCGTTGATGAAATCGGGGTTTTTAAAGAGGTGCGCAAGCATCACTCTTGACTTAGTCGAAACCAAGCATGGGAAGGATTTTGTAGAGGACCGACCATACATGCGTGTTGACGGCATGATGATGGTGTACACGTCCATGTCTCACCGTCTCATGAAGATGCAATCTAGGCCACTCAATTTGACCGTCAAAGAGGAGTGGTTGAGATCGGTTTGCGGCAGAAATCTCTTACCGCAAAGGAATTGATAACCGCGTGTCATCCCAAGTTTGGGCGCGCCCCAAGACGACCCATCTTGGTCGGTCTTGGTCGATCATACCACCGTGTAGGTGGTAGGTTGGTGTTCACACCTATACCTGATTATCCCATGAAAACGTGATCTAAGCCATTCAAATGATCAGGGTGAAGTTGAGCGGTCGAGATCAGTTTAGGATTTGGGAGTGTAACCGCACGAGTTTGGGCGTGCGTTTTGGGTTGGCTGGGAATGATGTGCCTTGGCCGACCGCAAGAGGAGGTAGATGGGCCCACGGTGGTCATGCCGGTATGACCGGCCTTGGTTAATCCAATCTTCAGGACCCTCCATTCATAGCCTTAGGAGAAGATGGACGCGTGATGACTTGAAACCCTAATTTTAGCTTTCAAAGCCGCGCGACCATGCTCTTTTGGGTGACGATTTGCTGTAACCAACCATGGTTGGCTTTGACCGATTGGTCAAGTGTGTAGACGGTCACGCGGTGATCGTGTTGACATGCTCAGGCCCTTTGAGTCTACATCCGCACCCTCCATCTATGCCTGCGAAGATGGACAGTTGAGACCGATTTTGCGACACATGTAATATGCCGCAAACCCTAATTTAGGTTTTCCGTCCATAATGCTTGGTATGGACGGTTTCTTGGCAAGCAAAGGCCAATGGTCGACCATGCGAATTCGGTAGTGTGTATTCCATACCTTTTGGGGGTGATGGAATTGATCCGTGGTCATCCAATCATGCTTGTGGAGTTGGATGTTTGCGCTCGAATCATATTTGGCAAGCTAAGGCCGTGTGTATTCCATACCTTTCGGGGGTGATGGAATTGATCCGTGGTCATCCAATCATGCTTGTGGAGTTGGATGATCATGATGATCGAATCATATCCGAGACCGATCTGAGCCAAGTCCGGATGCTCAATCGGGCTAGTATAACACACCGAGAGGGGCTCAATCGGGCTAGTATAACACACCGAGAGGGCTCGGGCTAGTATAACACACCGAGAATCACCTGCAGGTATTTCGTACATGGATTCATTATAGTGCTTGGAGGTTCGTGTTACTCAGAAAGAGTAACACTCGGTCAAATCATGCCACATCGATAATGGGTAGTGAAATACAAGGCTGATATGAAATTCACAGGAAGGGATTGTTGCTGCATGCTTCATTCTTGGTGAATTAAGTGAGGAGTATCCGTCACTTATAAATGGCTTTATCTTTTACAAGATGTCAGCGCATGATTTTTCTGGTTTTTTACAAATCTAACCTTGAATGAAAATCCACCATCAACAGTTCTATATCTATGAAGGCAGAATCCTTGAGAAAATGTTGAATGAGAGAATTATTTCTTTATTCTTATCTTGCCTCTGTCTCATGTTTTGTGCTCATGCGATAGTATAATCTCTTCAAGTTGCTTATAATTTTGCGAAATAACCACATTTGGCAAAATAATCACATTCTGAGAAATTCTGACTTATTCTGCGAAATTATGAACACTTCTGCGAAATTAAGAATACCTCTGCAAAATTATGAATACCTCTGCAAATTCTGAATAATACCTTGAGAGGTTCTAAATAATATTCTTTGAGAGATTCTAAATAACACTCTTGAGAGATTCTTGAATAATATTCTTTGAGAGATTCTAAATAACACTCTTGAGAGATTCTGAATAATATCGCTGAGAGATTCTGAATAGCACTCTTGAGAGATTATAAATAGTACTGCTGAGAGATTCTGAATAACACTCCTGAGAGATTATAAATATTACTGCTGAGAGATTCTGAATAACACTCCTGAGAGATTCTGAAATATACTTCTTTGTTATTCTCATTTGTCTCGAGACTCATTTTCATGTATATACTAGCAAACTTATTTGTTTACATATAATTATTTTATTTAAGCTTATTTGCTTACTCATTTTTGTGTGGTCTTATTTTGCCTTCCTAGTTAAAGGTCTTATTTTGCCACCCCTCGTCATTGCGACAAAATCGCAAGACGTCTTAACACTTTCATGGAAAGACCCATTGAACTTGTCTTATCATTTCTTTAGTATTATTGCCTCTGCAGGATGTTTTTGTTGCGACAATATGACAGGCCTGGAAATTCTTGCGAATATGAAGCCCCATGACATTGTCGTCTTGCGACGAAATCGTAGGACGTCTTTACACTTTCATGTTAAGACCCATTGATCTCGTCTTACCCTCGCGTTTTGTATTATTGCCTCTTCAGGATCATCGCACAAATATGACAAGCCTAAATTTTCTTTCGAAAATAAAGCCTCATGACATTTGCGTCTTAAGACACTTATCAGCTCCCTAATGGAGGGTGCCGCCCTTATCATCTTCCTGGTTGCCCCTTAAAGGAGGCGTACATCGGCCATACAAGACTAGCTCCTCCCATCCGGTCTTAACAACAACCAGATTGTTTTCGCAGCCCTCTTATCCCTTATACCTATAGGGCTTATGGTTACGAGACTTCACCCTAAGTGGAGTTTTCTTGGCCGAGTGCAAAGCATGTGCCAAGACTTACCAAGAATGGCCGAGACACTTCAAATGCCCCATGCGATCTTGGCTCAACCGTGTACCTCGGCGCCTTGGTCATACACTGACTCCTTAGAAGAGACCCTCGGTCATCCAACCAGGGTATAACCTTATATATATAGTTGGAAATCCAAGGTATCTCTCCGGATGGGCTTTATTGACCCCAAATCTCCATGACTCAGTTCCAGGAGCGGTGTAACCTTTTCCCTGAGCCATGTCAAGAGATACCCACTTATATGACACACTTTAGGTATTACATTTGCCTCTTACGAAATATCATTCGCGAACTAGGGTGTACGCCATAAAGGTTCGTCCCATTCGTATAAATTATTGATTGTCTGCGATAATTTTTCGCGTTTCTTTACTCTTTTCATTTATTCTTTCATTTATGTCAATTCTTTCAATCATTCTTTGCGAAATAATCATTCTTTTCTTCATTCTTTGCGAAATAATCATCCTTTTCTTCATTCTTTGCGAAATAATCATCAACTCTCTTCTTATGTGATTATGTGAAATAATTCCCTTGTCTGAGAAATTCCTCTTGAAGTGTATAATGCCGCACAACACATCTCTCTTGAATATGTAAATGCCGCAGCAAAAATAAATGGGAAAGTGGCAAGACTTGAACCCGCGACCTTATACTTGTATTCTTCGCCAGTGACCAATTGTGCTAGCTTTTGTTTGTGAATAAATGTGACCACTATCGTTCTTTAAATGTGATCTTTGACTCCAACATTTCTAGTAAAAACATGCAAAAAATCTGCGAAAGTTAGGATTCGATCCTGCGAACATGAAAGCATACTCTGCTGACTTCACCATCTGTGCCAACTTCTGTTTTTGATAAAGTTGGTAAAGTTGCCTTCTTATTCTTTTCTTCTCTTGTGAAGTTGAATAAAACATGTAAAAATATGGTTGAGTAGAGAATCGATCTCGCAGCATCAAACTCCTTCTCTTCGCTGTTGACCATCTATATTGGCTTCTGATTCCGAAAGAAAGCCATACTACCGTCATCTTATTACTAGCTTCTCTTTCGGCAACTTTAGAAAAAATGTGAAAAAATATTGCTGCGGTGAGACTCGATCTTGCGACACCAAGCTTTCTCCATTTTGTTCGTGACCATATGTGGCGGCTGTTTTGTGAAGGATTGGTACCATTCGCGATAGTCATTCGACTTTTCTCGTCTTTTGTATGATATTTATCTTCGTCTTTTCTTCTTCTTTGCCTGTTGAGTCTTACACAAGCTAAACTTTTCTTCGCATCACAATAATAGAGACTGATGATTGCATCCATCCCATTGCGTCTTCTCGCATGTTAAGATTTAATGACGTGATGAACTCAATGCACCTTGATCACTCCCTTTATTTGTTCTTGCAGAATCATTGATGAAGCACCTTCGTCATTCGCTGAGATATTTTGTTTCTATACTCCGTCATTTGTCTATCTGCCGTAACTTCACTAAAATAGTTGATAAAGTATTCTTTCGCTTTGTAATCTTTCATGCTATGAGAAGCTTTTAATCAATATTTGCATTAACAAATCGAATTAGGTGAATCCTTATCGTTCTTTAATAGTTTTTGTTAGTAAACTTCTCCTAGCTGTATGTCTTTCTTTGCCCTGCTACGATGAAGTTTTTTTTTTGCGGGCATAAGTTGAGTTCCATGCCTCTTGGCATTCCTTACTACTGGTAATCATGCGATGATGAGATGAGAATTTGATTGACGTTGCTTTAGCTTCGCTTGAATTGTTGTTTTTGCCTTTGAACTCCAAGCTATTCATTTCTTCGCAGAAGCTTTTCCACTGAACGGGTTTGTGAAACGGGTTTTATGGATTGTAAATATGTAATGCAGAGAGCTTTTTCCCTGCATCTTTGGAGTTCTCCCTTCTTTTTCCCTTGGCTATTCTTTATATAAAATTCCCTCCTTTGCTTCCTTCACTATCTTTTCTTTTATTTGTCTTTGATGGAATGGCTGGTTGATAGGCTCGTACGACCTTACTTGAACATGATCTGTTCTATAGGCTCGTATCACTGTATCCTTGAGTTCTAAGGAGACAGGAACCACAGTCTGGTTGATGAGGTGAGTTGTTAAAGTTAATCGAACTTTCTTTGATGCTATTGACAAGGTAGGCTTCTTCCCTAATTTATCTTCGCTGATGCTTATTGATCCGGAAGTAAATCAACTATATCTTATCTGGCCATAAGTTTGTCATTTTCTAACTATACTTCTGCGAAGCTTGCTGTGATTATAATGGTTTCATGGAACCTCTCTGATGATCTTTCTTTGCTACGATAATTACACTTGCTCTGTGAATTTCGAGTCATTGATTAGTATGAAGTTTTAACCAAATATTCTTCGCAAAACTAAGAACATAGTTTTATATCAAAATTAAGTTTCTATCATCCTTTTCATCAACGTTTATGAGTACTAAGTCAAGATTAACTCTCTTTGTATCATCTTTGTTTGATTAGCTAAAAATACTTCCCTTTTTAATTTTGCTGTTATTCTAAGTTTTCCTCTATCCATTTGCAAAGGTTTCTCTGCGAAGTTAGCAAACTTTGCTCTACGGACTTTCTCGTTCTTCCCTTGCGGTTAAAGAAGATTTCAAGTGTGTACACCATCAATTTTGAGAATTCTAGTTCTTTCGCACAGGATGTTGGCAATTGATATTTGTGGGCTGCGATTTTGACTATCACTTCGTTGTTCTTTGAAAGAAAGATAATATAAACCTAAGCCCTAAATGTCAAGCACTCAAATGGCCTCATAGCTGATTCCCGTATGATGATGACGATTCTAGCGCCCGCTACGTCAAGCTTTCCTCCATCGGCTAGAAGTACAATGCACAGCATTCGTTAATCCCGATTTTGTTTATGTTACATTGGCCTCATAGTTGTCATCCTTTGTATGTTGGTTTGGCTCGTGATTTTTTTTTTTTTTTTTTTTGAACAACTCTAAAATCAATTATTTATTTCTTACACTTCTTACTTCGTTGCTTTCTGTTTCTTCATTCAAATTTCTGATATTTCATTCCATTTTTGAAACCATCGCAATTTCCAATTGTCTTCAAGCATTGGTTTCGCAATATATCTTCATCTCTCACTTCTATTGTGTCCACCATCAGTCTTTCTCTTCTTTGTTCTTCTTTGATATTCCGCTTCCAGCTTCTTCTTTTGAGCAGCCCCTTTCCTCGCAAGACTCCACATCAACTTCATAGCACTTTTGTCCCTCAGCCCTATCTCCTTTGATAACTCAACACCCTTGGGATGAGGAAATTTGATGCATTGGTGATAAGTCGACGCTACGCCCAAAATCTCATGTATCCAAGGTCGCCCAATTAACGCATTGTAGGGGATTCCACATCGACTATGCGAACAAAATTTCGGTTGATAATCCTTTCAACAGTATTCGCATATGAGCTTCTCCTTTAGATTTGTTGGAAGTACCATTGAAACCATAAATCTTATACGTGAAAGGTATTAGATCTTCGTCTTTCCCTCCCATTGTCTTGTATGTATGGTAAAAAAGGATGTTTACAGAGCTTCCAGTGTCAATTAAGATTCTATTTATTGCCCATGAATTTCCCGTCTCATCATCCTCATCATCAACGGCTTTTGGATTAATCTCCAATTTACTACTAATGGGATGTCATGCATCTCTCCTCCTTGGGCACCTCTTCTGCGGTGAAAGAAATAATCTGTATTTGCCATTCCTTTAGTGGCGATGTCTTCGCGATGTTCATTACTTCTCTATTATCAACATCTCTTGCGAAAACCCTACTAAGAACATTATCATGAAAATCTTCAATTGTCTTGTACGAATGTACATTAGAGTTGCAGAACAAGTTTTTGGCTTTTGTTCCAACTTCTACTACAAACGTTTCTTTCCCTTTGTTGTATTTACTCGTGAATTTATGGAGGTGGTGGTAATGGTTGAGTCTTCTCTACACATTTTAAGAAATGATTTAGCTTCCCTTGGTCTATCATTCTGAGAATGATTCTTTTTATATTCCTGCAATCATTCGTTAGGTGTCCATGAAAATGGTGATAGGAACAGAATTCATTACTTCTGTCACCTGGAGGCGGTTCATTCCCCATGTTCCATGGTACAGGTATGTTTTCCATCAGGATTATAGCTTCCCATATTTTCTCCACACTAGCGTTCAGTGGGGGCATCTTGATTTCCTCCCATACTACCCTATGACCTCGCTGTCCTCTATGATAATTCTGCCTCTGACCTCCGTAAGTTTCTTGTGGCTGATCAAGTCTTTGAATTTTGTTATTTCCGCCACGGTTATAGAAGTTTCTTTCTCTTTCAAATTCTTCCTGATCGCGACTTCCCATGGCTACTAACTTTTGCTGACCATCATTCGTTATCATTTCTTGTTGACCCTGTGAGGTGCTCGCCACTGTGTTTATCAATTTAGGTAACAAACTTGCATTCGCAGCTCTTGAACTTGCATTCGCAACAGGGTATGATTCCATCTCATTTTGCTTTTCCTCTAGAGCAATGTACTCCTCCTGAAGTTCTCGCAACTCAGTCATTGTGATTGTATTCTTAATTCTAAACACCGAATGTATAACAGATTGGTTGCTAAACATAACATTAATGAATGATAAAATGAGATATCTCTCATCCACACGACCAGCCATATCGCTACACATTGTCTTCCACCTCACGGTTAGATGTTTCAAACTTTTACCAACCCTTTGTTTTAACCCAAATACATCTTCAATACCCGGTCGCGAGGAATTATTACTTATGTACGCCCCTAAAAATATAGCTTGTAAATGGTTGAATAATGTGATTGTGTTTCTTGGTAAACCTTCAAACCACTTCAACGCTTCTCCAGTCAAACTTCATGCAAAATACTTGCACAATATAGCATCATGATTCTCCCATTGTAACATACATCTCACATAAGCTTTGATGTGTTGTATTGCACAAGTTGTTCCATCAAAATGCTTGGTTAACGTGTAAATTACACTTTGGGGTATTCCTCCTAGCTGTACTTCTTGTGTAAATGGAGTTTTCGTAGCTTCCTCGATGGCCTCATCCAATTGTCTCTTTCCTCCTCCCTTTTACTTTCTCAAAGCATTCCTCTCATTTCGCTAATTCTCTCAAGATTTGTTCATTTACATCTTAATTTGAATCCATTGGTCTTTTTAGTTCCGCTTCTCTTCTCCTGCGTTCATGTCTACTTTGACTTTCTTGTTCATTATTCTCTTCTCGTCTTTCTCTGTGATCTTCTCCTTCATTTCTTTCACGAATTCGCACATCGTTATATCTATCAATTTCTCTTCTTTGTTGCCTATCGGTTCTCCTTTGTACTCTTTCATATTCTTCATTGATATTATCATTGTTGCGATTTTGTTCTCGCCTTCTTTCTCGATTATCATGATTATTCTGGCGAATTGCTTCTTCCAATTCCTGCTTTTCCATTTCTGTTCTTAATCTTTCCCTCTCCCAGGCTAGACGTGCTTGTTCAGCATAGTGTCTTTCAATTTCATCTTCAATCTCTTTTTGCTTCCTCCGTGCTTCTTTCCCATGCAATATTCTTCTTCATTCTTCTTGATTTTCTTCATCAACTGGATTATTCTACCCCTGACGTTGCCTATTTCCTTGATTTCCATCATTCTGCCCATTTTGAAGAGTCTCGGGACGTGGGATATAACGCTCTTCCATCATTTCTATTCTCTCGCAATGTTCTATGCCTGGATTTTGCGTTTCTTCTTGGTTTTCTTCATCAGCATTTTCTGTAGGTAAAATTCTCCTTCTTTCCTCTCTAACTGATCTTGAGCTTGACCTTGTAGTGCTCCTCGACCTTCATTTTGTAATCTCATGTTTTCCATCCTCAACTCATGATTTTGTCTTGTCAAATTTGCACGTTCCTCGCCTCTAATCGTCTTTCTTCATGTATTGTTTGTCTCAACGCCTCTAATGCTGCGATCTCTTCATTTCCATGAATTATTTCTCCAATCCCTTCTCGATCTCTCTCCTCTTGTCCATTGTTTACCAATTGTTGTTCTTCTCCCCTTCGTCCACAGAGTCTGATCTCCAAGTATGCACGCTTACTCTATCATAATCCACAGTTCTATTCACTACTGGTTGAATTGGTGATTGAATTTGATTTTCTTCATTATTACTTATGTTCATTCTTGAGGATTCTCCCATTTCATTTCTCCCTTCTCCAAGCAAGTCTCCTACTCCTTCTAACAGGTTGTTGGTTGCTCGGGTGCATTTCTTCTTCTAGCCATTTCTTAATTTTGGTAAACTGTTGAAAATTATATGAAATTCCTTCCCTACTACTCCAAATTCTTTCAAATCACGATGTCAATCCTTACTCTCTCCCCGTTTCTAGCGCTAATATGTAGTTGCAGTGAAATCCTACACTACACCCCTCACAAGAATCCACACAACTAAGCCATTGAAGATGAACAACTATGATTTTTATTGATTAATTCCTTGAATGTTTACAAGATAAAATGGAAAAGAGCTAAAGAAATTACAATCACTACAAACTTTCTCTCTCTTAATGACTTGCCTAACACTCGGAAAAGATCTCTCTCCAATAGTCCCTTTCGGCTCCTTATATAGGGTATTACATAATGGATGACTGACTAAAGCTCTGTCCTTTATTTTACGGGAATGACTTGCTAAATATCGCAAGTGTACAAATATATAATCTCGCAACTCTCCTAAATCTCGCTAGGTCTTCACATCTGTCTCGTGTTTTGGCTGTCGTCATTCATTGTGTCATTTATATTACTCATTTGCGACACTTTCGCAATGTTGTCGTTTATTGAACTCGCGAGGTATTGTGGTTGCGATATTCTGATCCTACAAAGAAACCCCACTAAATGGATCCTTCACTACCAACTCCATACTTTCAGATTTTGTTATTTCTAGGTCCAAAACTTTAAAATCCAGGCTTGATAATAAAGTTTTTAGTGTGATAAATTTTATAATTCCAACAATGCCCTTTAGTATATATATGTAATAAAACTAGTTACATGTTTTATTTTTGGTTCCAATATCCAAATTCGTTCCTCTCTCTTGTGCTCTGAAAGAATGAAGAAGAGAAGGTTAATTTGATGAAACTCGAAGATAACTTGAGGATTCAACATCAAATTGAAAGAACAAGGTAAGTTTCTCATATATATTACCGATTCTATCGAATTCTCATTATGTTTTAACAGAAAAGAAATTCTGGAAAGTCGATTTACGGTCTCATCTACCTAATAAATTTGATTTCACTTGACTTTGATCCGATTTCGGTAATTGTTGCTTGATCTATAATCCTTTTATCATTCTCTTTAATTTGAACTATTATTTATCGATTTTTTTACGAAAATCTTTTAAGGTTTGTAATCAACTCGATTTGTAATTTTTATGTTTTTAACTAAAATTTCTCAATGAACTCGTGATCAAGGTTGGATCCGTTAAAATCTAATCTCCATCTTGATTTTAATTAAAAAATATGATTTTTTTTCAAAATTATAATAATTAGGTTTCTATATTGGAAATCAATGAATCTCTGTATCTTAAATCTTGATTGAAAATCGGTTTTCAGATTCGAAATCTGCGAATTATCATCTCTGTTACCCATTTATTTTTATTTTACGAATTTCATCTAATTTGATTCAAGATAATATCTAACTGTATTTGTTCTTGAATGTTTGATTTTATTACAATCAAAATTTGATTTAGTTTTTTGAGACACATCAGATGTGCATTTTGTATAATTTGGATTTCACCAAATCGAGTTTGCAAATTCAGTGAGAATTCCTCTTTGATTTATGTGATGATATACAACATGTGTAACTTGCTTCTACACATCCAATATCATGTGTTACTCGCAGTTACACATAACTATAACTTCTTCCAATTTTGAGTCCGTTTTTTCTTTCAATTAGCATGTGTAACTTGCGTCTACATATCTAGTAAGCACGTGTAAATTGCTTCTACATATCCAATTAGCATGTGTAACTCGTAGTTACACATAAATATAACATCTTCCAGTTTTGAGTCTGCAACTTTTTCTTTCTTTCAATTAGGATGTAACTTGCATCTACATATCCAATAAGCATGTGTAACTTTCTTCTACACATCCAATTATGAATAACATCTTTTCATTACTCAGTGGTTGTTTGTTTATGAGTATGAGGAGATTATGAAGACGGTTGAAAATAGTGAGAGAAGAAAGGAGGACGTTCTAACTGAAGAATACATAGTCAATCTTCATAAACACCTTCTTGGATGGTAAGTACTCAACACATACCTGGAAAGGGTTAAATCGCTTTCTTCTTATTATAGGATTTCCTTGTTGTTTGAATTGAATATACTTGACTGCTGCAAAAAAATTACATCTTATCATCATTGTATGTATGAGGTCAGAGTACTGTTGATTTTCATTTATGTTTGAAATTACTACAAAAATGCTACTTACTGCCATTTCGCATCATGTGATTCACGGTTTGATTGTGAAACTGAGTTTTTGAGTTAATGATTTGTAGTTGATTGAATGGAAGCTTGAACCTGAAATCGTACATGAAGTACTGCACTTGAGCTTTTTTCCCTCATACTTCAGGTTTAGGTTTGATATGTATAACTCTTAGTTACATTAGGAGAATACATGTGTAACTCTTAGTTAGAATAGGGAAATGCATTGTAACTACCAGTTACACTAGTTATATGCATGGTTATTCTCTTGATATCTTGCGATTTGTATTTGGTACTTATTGAATTTTATTGCGTAATTTTGTATGGAATCTGAAAATACGGGGGGTCTAACAACCACACCCAACAATTCATTTGGCAATCTGAGAAGACTTACTCCAATATAATTTCTAGAGAATCAACTAGACAGTTAGACTCAATCTAGAGAAAAGTATATCAAAGAGTTTAATATCTCTAACTCTTGATTCAATCCGCAATCAGCAAATAGAAATCTGCGAGCCTGATTGAATATAAGAGGAGTAACTTGAACGGTACCAAAGACCAATGTTCAAGTGTCAATCAATTTAAATCAACAACCCAAGGTCGGATATTCTAATTGATTGAACTTAACGCACATCTTTGTGATATTTCAATTTTATAACAAAATATAATGCGGGAAAAGAAATCACACAGACACCTCAGAATTTTGTTAATGAGGAAAACCGCAAATGCAGAAAAACCACGGGACCTAGTCCAGTTTGAACACCACACTGTATTAAGCCGCCACAGGACTCTAGCCTACTACCAATTAACTTCTTGGGTTTGGATCAGAGTTGAACCCTAATCAATCTCACACTGATTCAAGGTACAGTTCGTTTCCTTACGTCCGATCCAAGCAGGATACTACGCACTTGATTCCCTTAGTTGATCTCACCCACAACAAAGAATTTCTACGACCCAAAGTCGAAGACTTGATAAACAAATATGTCTCACACAGAAAAGTCTATAAATTGAATAAATTTGTCTCCCACAGAAATACCCAAGAGTTTTTGTTTGGTCTTTTGATTAATCAAGGTGAACAGGAACCAATTGATAAACCGGACTTATTTTCCCGAAGAACAGCCTAGTATTATCAATCACCTTACAATAATCTTAATCGACTAGCGAAACAAGATATTGTGGAATCACAAACGATGAGACGAAGATGTTTGTGATTGCTTTTAGCTTGTATATCAGAGAAATTAATCTCGAGTCAATTATTTTAATTGTACTCAATACGATAGAATCGGGCAAGATCAGAACACACAACTACAAAGAAAATAGTTGGGTCTGGCTTCACAATCCCAATGAAGTCTTTCAAGTCGTTAACCTACATGGTCTTGATAGAAACCTAAGGTTAAAGGATAATCGACTCTAGTTTATGCAACTAGTAATACACAAGAGGTGTGGGGATTAGTTTTCCCAGTTGCTAGAGTTCTCCTTTATATAGTTTTCAAATCAGGGTTTGCAATTCAAGTTACCTTGGTAACAAAGCATTCAATATTCACCATTAGATGAAAAACCTGATTCAACCAAGCTAATATCCTTCAACCGTTAGATCGAACTTAGCTTGTTACATACAAATGAAATGTACCCTCATTTAGGTTTATATAACCGTACTCAAACGTGTACACCATGTTGGTTCACAAATCGGTAACCGAGGTTAGCCATATGATTACTCATATAAACCTTATTCATCTTTACCATAACTACTTCAAAATGACTCAAATGAAACTAGTTAAAGAGTTGTTCAATTGCTATATTCTCATAGAATTATACAAGAGCACAATTGAACCAAAATCGGTTTGATTCACTCGAATCAATCATGAACATTATAGCCACGGTTTGCAAAAGATTGCATTCCTTATTATATAAATGTTTATGTTCATGTTCATAACCAATTTAGAAATTTAACCTTCAAGTATGCAAACGGGTACGCATACTTGAAATACCCTTGACTAAGATTGG
Organism: Papaver armeniacum; assembly: GCA_023531295.1. Classification (NCBI taxonomy): domain Eukaryota; kingdom Viridiplantae; phylum Streptophyta; class Magnoliopsida; order Ranunculales; family Papaveraceae; genus Papaver; species Papaver armeniacum. The sequence continues at coordinate 219,075 of JAJJWW010011161.1, forward strand.
GTTTCGCCAAAGAGACGGAAACGGTACGCCGAACTTTCAATCCCCGCAGAAATTCTCGGACATGAACCTCGTACGCAAGACGCAAATGGGTACGCATACTTAGGTTCCCGGTTTCTCAAAAAATAACAGTACGCAAACGAGTGCGCATACTATGGTTCCGGACATGGATTACATATGTGCAAGAGTGCACAACATGACATATCCAATAATGGTTACATTCTAAACTCTTATTTCAATCAAGAAACTTTCTTAGAGGATGACAATAGTCATTTTTCATATACTATTAGCATCAAATCAATTTTCAAGTTATTGAAATAATCATAACGAAACATTCCAAGACTACACCAGATGATTGTATCACACAAACCATGTAAGATGTTACTCGGCAATTTTCACATGATATAAGATGAACTTGGTCGAAGCGAAAGCTTGCCAACACATATTCGAGAAATATGTAAGCGAGATAAACTCATTTCAATCTCAAATGTGTATATAGAAAACTATATTGTAATACGACTTATGCCTCAATATAGGAGATAAAGTAGAAATAGACTTTCCAAGTGATAGATGAGTTTCAGTCTCCACATACCTTTTGTCGATGAAGTTCCACAAGCTCCCCTTAGTAGTTCTTCGTCTTGATGAACGCCATGAAGTCTAAGCTCAACTACACAATCTATGTCCTAGTCCGAGACATCTATAAATAGGCTAGAAATCAAGACTTATAGTTTTGATCGCTAATATTGACAAACATGCTTGAGATACCAACGCATGCGAGTTCGATCGACGAGGTTTCAACAGACCCATGACTATAAAAGCTACCAATGTCTTAGTTACAATAGAAGAATACATGTGTAACTCTTAGTTATAGTTGGGAAATGCATGTGTAACTACCGATACCACCACCGGTTCCAAATCCTCCTCCAAAATCCTGCACCAACACCACCACCGCCACTGATATTTTCATATTAAGAATTTCTCTAAAACAAGAATAAAGATTCTTAGATTCATGCGCTTGCAGAGTAACCAAAATATTGGCTGCATGACATCAAAATTGAAGTGCCTAACCATAAACAAATAACTCAGTCACAGCCACTGAGAAACAAACAAAGGATTTTACCTCAAGACCAAAATATTGGCAGCATTTCATAGTCTGTAGATTCCATACAAAATTACGCAATAAAGTTCAATAACTGCCAAATAAAAATCGCAAGAAATCAAGAGAATAACCATGCATATAACTAGTGTAACTAGTATCAGAGTAGGAGGTAGGGTGCCGAGTGTTGAATCTAATTTGTTGAGTATGTAACTTTGTATATCATTTAGTAACGTATATGGGAAATGAAGTGAGGATATAAATTCTTTGACCGAGCATTATAACTATAGGGGTTTTAAGCATATGCTATGTGTAACTCCAAGTTACACAAGTAAGATGCATGTGTAACTCGTAGTTACACAAATCAGATGTATGTGTAACTTTCTGTTACACATGCCATATGCATGTGTAATCCCCGGTTACATGCGGTTTGTATGTGTACCAAATTGATTACACATGCTTGTTTTATGATTGTTTAGACTATGATATCTCAATATTTCTATGGAAGTAATTTATGAATAATTGTAACCTTTTTTTGGATCAACTGATGTATATGCAGGTTTCGATGTGGTTTGCGCGACCGACGTGCCACTAGCTTACTATTAGAAGCAAGAACATTTACCAAAGCTTTGGGATATTCCAGCAGTTTGCGCCTCAGTATAGATAAGAATTTTGGCTACTGTCAAGGTGAGTTTAATTAGGCTTGAATCCTTAACCAACCTTTCCTTAATTTTACTTTTCAATCAAATTATAATGGAGCGAAATTAGATACAAACGTTTCACCTTTATAGGTTTTACTAGGATATGACCCTGCGACAGAACGGCACCGGCTTTGGTTCTTCTAATGTTTGCTTCACTTGTTTGATTCGTTATATTATTGTAGATCATACTCCTTAGGAGTTCAATGTGGAATAAGACATCTTTATTGTGACGATTTCGCAATACTATGAATTTGTATCATGTACATTGCTTTATATCATTAGTTGTTAGTGTGATGGACCTGATGGTCGATCTATCAACAATGAAACTTTTTTCCATCATTGTTTTTCTGTTTCTGAATTTGTAGAATGTGATAGTCCTATTGATATACCGCCAAATTATCACTTACCGTTTTTCTACCCATTGCAATCATGCGATGATGTCTGTGAATGCAGTTGAATTATTAATTCGATGATAGTCCTATTATAATTAAAGTGCCAATTGGTATACGTTAACCCAGAAAACTCAACTACGTCTGTGTCTCCCAGTAAAGAAATCCCATAGTTGCTCATGTTTTCCCATCATACGATTTTAGGCTCCCTTTGTCATTGCTTGAACAATTATCGGTTTTCCATTTGGGTTTATGGTGTAACTGTAAAGAAAATTAGTGCAAAGTATGCATATTCTATTGGTATTGAAACGGTTGTTAAACCTAAAACGTGTTCCAATTGGTAGCCTTTTTAAATTCCTATTCCGTTAGCGATCAACCTAAGAGGGAGGTAATGTATTTTTAGGTATTTTTGGTCATTTTTATGTTCTTGGTGTATGGAATTTTCAAATAAACTTTCTTTAATCATAAATCTTATAAGCCGATGCATGAAAATATGATTGATACCTTCATAGTCCAAGCAAAGATTGTGAAGTAACACATGAGCTAGAGGGTGCTTTGTGATCATTCGATTTTAAAATCCTACACGATTGATGTGCCAATCAAATCCTCATACGGCTATCATTTAAATCTACACCAATGAATCAATGATGTGCCAATCAAATCCTCATACGGGTATCAATAGGCATAAGCTGGTCAATCAATGGTTCTTCATGTTCTAATGCAGGTTGTTTCATCGAATATAATTCAAAACTAACCACATCCTCTTGAGTTTCAGGAGCTAGGGTGGGAAAGTATGGATCTTAAAATGACTTACCTTCAGATTTCGTGTCAGTAAAACTTTTGCTTATTGTCAGAGTCCTACGCAATAATGCTCTACAAATCTAATGTGAAGGATTCTAACGATCCACACCATAAATCGTATATCAAAAACCAAAACGGTTGTTTCTCGGAAATGTAGTTTTGTCTGACATTTCCTCTCCTCCCCCCCAAAAAAAAAAAAAAAAAAAATCTTTAAGATATGCCAGTACCGTATAATATTATGCTTAAAATTAAATGAACCTTATTTGAGACATGGTAGTAAGTAATTATAAAATTCTTAAAGGACAATGGCTTCAGGTAAATCAGAAATATCCATGTTTGTACCCAAAATTACTTCTAGGAAATAAACACAATGAATTGATGTGTAGTTAGGTTTGAAACAGAATTGAAGAACAATAAAATAAACACGGATTTAACGTGGTTCGGCAAAATTGTGCCTACATCCACGGATGAGTCCCTTTGAGGAGCGGTATTTTATTAATAAAAATTCCAATATTTTTCTTTGGGTATCAAAACCTAGCATCCCCTCTTAGGTCTAGACCCCTATAATTATATAGTTATAAGCTGGAATATGCTAGAACTTTCTTCTAGGGTTTTAGGAATAGGTAGGTGGAAATGGACTGTTGGGCATGGGTCACTAAAACCGGAATGATATATATTATTTGAAAGTAGGATTGGGCTGACAAATATTTTTGCTAATAGTGATGTGGTTAGCCCGTGATTAGTACCCTAATATTATGGTACAAACAATCCACTTTAAGTCCACACTTAAGATCCTAAATCAAATGACAAATCAACAAAAGTAAGCAATCCCTGACTAAGAATGGTTTACAATATCTAGGTAAATTGTGCCCGTAAAATTCAACAAAATCGTTAAAAAAAAAATCTATCTTCAATGATACATGAATAAATACAATATACATGGAGAGTTTCTCATATTCACAATAAGTATCTTCAATGATATATGTGTTTGAGATATAAAAGTAAATTAGAGACCAATCTAAATGGCAAATGGTATGAGACCATGAAACACCTTGACCTAAGAGTACAGAGGAGACCTAAAATTGCCATAATTTTATATTTTTGTAGCAAAAAAATGGACATGCAATTAAATTTTCTAATATTTCTTAAATCGACTTTTATAAAGTGTAAGCTAGTTATATATGGTTTGGTTAGTTGGTATCTTCAATGAACATAAAAGGATCAAATATTAGAAGATATATTTACGAAGTAAAATATATATGAAGGTTCAAGTATTAGTCGGGATAGATGTACTAAGCTCTCTTGAACCATTTAGAGAAATTGATAATTTATTCACGGCAATCAAAGACGGGTTCCTATGCACTAAGCTCTCTTTAAACCATTTAGAAAAATTCACAATTTTTTCACGGAAATCAAAGATGTGCATATGAATCACATCATGGAAACAAATATACTTGTACCTTTTATGGTATACCAAAACTCCTTCATCCAAGCAAATGATAAAATGCATGGAATGACAATTTATGGAGTCTCGACGTAAAATTACAATGACACATCCCACAAAATGATATTGTTCCTCATTGTATTGCTCCCAAAACCCCTTCTTCGTTGCCTAAAAACAATCTCCTAAAATCAGAAAAATGAAAGATTAAAGGTGAGTCAACCGTTTTTTTTTATGTCAACTGCATATATATAATCACTTTTTGTTATCTCAAATTTAAGAAAAACAAATACTCTTTTTGTATATTAAAGAAAAATATATATAATGAATCCCCGATCCCTTTGATACCAACATGTATATGACTTAGTCCAAGTAAGAGGTTGAAACTCTCTAGCAGAAGCAATATAGTTGAAAAATATTTAAAAAAATTCTAAGGAAATAATAATGGGAACCGGCGCTTTCTTAATTAATTATTTTCACTCCATGAAAATCTTCTTTTTGATTTTGGCCGAAGAAGTCAAAAGCTAAGTTGGAAAACAAAAAAAAAAAAAAAAAAAAAAGATTAAATGATATGGGTATTAGGAAACCTAATATAAGAGTAAAAATGAATAGAGAACAATCATATTTTTGAATCTCTTTTAACTGGGCAGATGAAGAAACAAAATCCAATCACAAAATACAAAAATACAACATAAAAATGTAGATTTTGATTATGAAAGAGATTAAGTTAAAATACATTTAATTTAGAATAAAATAAAACGTTTCACATTAAATGGGAAAAGTAACTCCCAAATAAATGACACTTTGGGAGGGTGAAGAGGAAATTAAAAACTTATTAAATATGTGGCACAATCTAGATCAAATCTTAAATCCGAGGCTCAATCTCAACCCTTCTTTATATGCTAAAATGTAGATTGAAAAACTTAAATCTAGACCGTCCTTTATGTGTCCCAAATGTAGATAACCATCCATATGGAAAAACACCATTGTCCCTTATAATATAGAAAATATGTGGTACAATCAGATCAAATCTTAAATCCGAGGCTCAATCTCAACCTTCTTTATATGCTAAAATGTAGATTGAAAAACTTAAATCTAGACCGTCCTTTATGTGTCCTAAATGTAGATAACCATCCATATGGAAAAACACCATTGTCCCTTATAATATAGATCTGATAGGAAAATAATATTGATTGTGTTCACTACAATGTATGTTACTAAATACTCATTCACACAGCCCATAGGAAAACCATAATGTGATTGTTTGTATTGCTGCAGTTTCTTCACCTACAGTATTGATTAGGTTAGTGTACCTTCCTAGAATAATCTTGTAATTGTCTGCTGTTGCCATTTAACTTGTTAGTCCTTTAACATATCAGTGATGTTGTTTGACTGATGTTGTTTCAAAATTTGAGTAGATAAAAACCTAGGATGTAGAGATTAAATAATGAAAGTTAGGCTATTGGAAGATGTTAATACGCATATAATATGTAATTAGGAGTTATACAAGTTAGATGGTCTAGTTACACATTATATATACATGTGTAACTTTATGAGTACACATGAGAAATGCATTTGTAACTCACATTACACTAGACAAAGATCTTTCTTATTCGCTTTACCATTGTTCTATAAATTTTTTTTTTCATCCAACCTAATCCTATTGATGTTTATTTTGTTTTAGATATACAAGCATTTTGGAATCAAGGAAGACAAGAAGGAAAGAGAACATTTATATTGTATGATGTTGTGCCATATTTCTAAGATTTTGCTTTTACATTTCTCGTGTTTTAACACGTTTGTTGTGTTAATAACTACCAATTATAATAGTTGATAAACATAGAAATTATTGTACATGAATATTAAAACAATACATGTATTTTTTGTATGTTTCTTTCTGATGTGTAACTTCTAGATACACATGTCATATAGATGTGTAACTTCGACATATGCATGTGTAACTTCGACATATGCATGTGTAACTTCTCATTACACATGCCATATGGATGTGTAACTTCGCCGTATAAATGTGTAACTTATGGATACACGTACGATATGAATGTGTAACTTCTCATTATACACATGCCACATGGATGTGTAACTTTTGAGTACATGTGCATATCTATTTCATGCCATATGGATGTGTAACGATAAGTACACATCCGCTTTGTGCCGGCGGTAGTGAGCGGTGGCAGTTGTCGGCGGTGGTGGTGGTCGGCATTTGTCGGAGGTGTTTGGTGGCGGTGGTGGTGGTCGGCGACGGTGGTTGGTGGTGGTGGTCGGAGGTGGTGGTTAGGTGTGGCCGAGGTGGTAGGGGACATCATCACATCATATTTCTAATAATTTTTGGGCTTAAATTTGAATTTTATATAATTAGGGCTTAATAATATGCACAAGGGTATGAATGTCTATTAATAATTGGGGCCTAGACTTAATTTTTTTTTAATTAAGGGCTTGATATTATGGATAACCCATGGTTGGGCCTTAGCCTAAATTCGCTTGTAATGAAAGATCATGGACAACAACATTTAAAAAAAAAAAAAACCCACACCAAGTCCTAAAATTGATTGAAACAATACTTGAAGAGAGAATAAAAATATTATGATCATTTTTTATACTATACTAAAACCATATTTTACGAATATACAACTTTGATAAATATATGTCGATGTGATTTTTAAGACATCACCCACACCTAATACAAAATCCGTTAGATACCACAAAGTACATCCGCATCCTGCAGACATTAACATATGATTTGGATAACCACCCGCGAAAAATCAGGTGGGTCTGATCGAACGTATATTGGAACGCATCGTGAAAATCACTATCAAATGCTCCAAACCCACTTCTAAGTTCCCATGAGTTCATCTGTTAATAAATTGTGTTTTATTGTTTGTGTTTTCTTTGGAAATTCATTTTAAATCGTCACCAAACAGTTAATAATCCAAGATTCTGATTGGCAATTTTAAAGTGGAAACCATCGTCCAAAGCAATGATAAGACCTCCAACCAAACCTCTAGAGGGAACTAGCTTTACAATTAAAATTTTATATTGTCTAATAATTCTTAATTTATTTTCTCCTATTTTTGCTTCTGAAATAAAGATAATGTTTGGGTCATATCTATATAACAAATCCTTGAGGTGGTCTCAGGGTTTTGTTTTTACAAATCGATAATTCCAAATCTAGTACTCTCAATGGTTTTTAACAATAAATGCACTAATTAAGAAAATGCAGTGATGCTTTTTTGAAAAAAAAAGAAAATGTCAACTGAATAGGGAAGGAACCGTATAATAACAAGTATAAGAAGGAAAAAAATATTTACCGTAGTTGCATGGCTTTCTGAGTTTCAGCAGTGGCACCTCTATTTTTATGATAACATCGCATCTCATATCCATCCATTCTACACCATCCATAAGATCAGCATGAGTATTTTTTTCACATTATCATTGAGATCCTCAATGAGCAGCTAAAATGGGAATTTGAATTGATGGATTGGAGCCATTATCTTGGATGGTTAAGTTTCGGGGCCTTTGGAAGTCCCAGCCTTCTGTCGATCATTTGTCTAAATTTTTCCTAATATGAACATAATCATTATTAAGTTCTTTCTTCAATGCAACTCTGTTCCCAGCTTTGTAAAAAGACGAGGGTACCCAAATATACCTCTAATCTAAAACTTTTCCACCTCCAAGTCCTTTCTCTCCGAAATTGATTGTTCATGGACCGAGCTTCTAGACAATACAATCAATCGTCTACACTTCGTGACTGTCTATGATGGAAGATCGATACACACAACAGGAATGAAGCATGATTACTTGATAAGTAGTTCTGACTTAACTAAATACAATATGATTGCTATCAAGTAATTAGGAATTAACGCTGTGTAATTTCATTTTAAATTATAAAAGAATAATAATTATGAAAATAAAGTAAATGACACAACAAGATTTTGTTGACGAGAAACTGCAAATGCAGAAACCCCCGGACCTTGTCCAGTAATGAATACTCTCAGATTAAGCCATACTGGTAAATCTAAACCAACTTCGTATAGTTGAGACCAAACAACTAAATCGTAGTTCACCTAGTTCCGTTCGTATCCCCGGCACCTCCAACTTGCAATAAGTCACGTACTTGGAACAATTCCTTGGTTCTGCATTCCAAACAAGAAGGAATAAAAATCTGTCAAGAACAACTCTTTTCAAACAACGTGATATGAGTTTGATGTGTGCGCTCCTTCTCGTTATGCCAATAAACTCCTTTGGTCAAGTTCCCAAACTTCTAATCAACAACTACCAGCAGAATGAGCTTAGACTATGCAATCAATAATTATTAATCACCAAGAATGCATTGATGCTGATCACACAACTAATCAATCCAAGCTACCAAAAGATAAACTAATTATAGTTGGATCCTCAAATGATCAAGTTTTGTGCACACCCAAAGATTATGAACTAAATAATAAATCTTCTTGTCTTCGAATCTTCTTAGATCTTCAATAAAACACCTGCACAATCAACTTGAATCTCTTGTGATCAATCACACACGTAACGGAGTCTATTAACAATGGATTATCACAAGATGTCTTTAGATCTACAAACAGTCTAAAGATCCCCACAAACTTCGATCTAATTTGAGTGAATATTATATCATAAGAGAAGATTCTCAAGCATAAACAAACTAGGTGCAATCAAAGTTCACGTGTTCAAAGTATGTCGACATCTTTACTTTGTAAATCCTCTTTCATATTTACAATCTTGGAACCGATTTTCCACACTTCCAAACGAGTTTAGAATTGGTTCATCTGATTTCCAAGAACTATGTGATTGATCAAAAAAATTCAATCACCATTCATGGGTTTCATGGTTCTACCAAAACAAGTTTCTGGCTCTACCTCCAAGTAGCTTACTAGGATCGGTCACATTAGTTTCCAAAACTTTGTAAACTAAGTACTGTGGATCGGTTACCACTATTTATGGTACTTACTTGTGATCGGTTGCACAAGTTATAGGATCTGCTACACCAATAACCAAAACTTGTTAACCTACTACAAGGATCGATTACACATCTTGTGATTAGTCCCACCAAGTACTAGGATCGGTTACCCAATGACTAGAATTGATCACACCAATTACAAATATCGATCATACCATCTCGTGTGATTACTTAAGATTGGTTTCACTAATAAAAGTCATACCGATACATAAGTCGGCATTGTGAATAGTTTTACCAAGATACATAAACAAGTTATGAGCTGGTTATACTATACACACATATTGGTAATCCAAAGATTTGCAATGAATAACAATACCAATAAGCCTAGCGATTTCCTTTCAATTCACAAAACAAGTTTATGAATGTACTTCCTTTAAACGAATGTAAAACATTGTTTCCTAGGACGAAATCTTCACCCATACCCATATATAATCACAATAACATTCATACGATTATGTCGATGTCTTATGTACGAAGTTCAAAAGATAGGCGTTATACTTCGTATTATAATTCCTTAATACTACGTCTAACTAGAGTATAATCATTCACAACTTCGCAGCTTATGTTTTCAATATATCACGACTTGAAAGATATGTTAGGAATGAAACATTTCAAGTCAAAATATTACTAACCTCAATAGAAAGGAT
>JAJJWW010011162.1:0-52555 GCA_023531295.1 Papaver armeniacum
GGAAAAAGTGCTTGATTTTGTACTTATTATGGTGTTTTTATGTTTGTGTAGGTGTTTTTTGGAGAAATATTTGGTGTTTTTATTTTGTACTACAAGCTTTAAAAGAACTATTCTCGAGAGATTTAATCTCAAACCGCTTGAGAAGATGAAATCGGCGAGAGAGGGGGAGAAGAAGAATAAGGAAGAAGAAAGAAAGAGAAAGAAAATAAGAGAATGAATTCTCCTCGACACGTTGGGTGGTGATAAGGCTAACGAAATGATTAAGGCACCCGGAGCTTCGGATAAGGGCAACCAGGTCGGTCTAAGGCAAAATAGTATCACACTAATCTGATGATATCTTCTGCGTCCGGTCTCCGAATGACACGTTCGAGTAGTCTTATTCATATAACTTTTCGAGATCTATCTAGTGATGCTAGTTTTCTATCTAAATCGTGGTTAGATTAATTTCTATAAATTTACATCTATATAATCTAATTGAGTCATTAGCGGCTTAGTCGTCTCTTGATCATCGATAGACCAGTCAAATAGCGTTGACGAGCTTGAGGGTATTTACATGTTTCATTCCCTAACGTATCTTTCATGTCGTGCATATTGAAAACATAACGGCGAAGCATGAATGATTATACTCTAGTTAGACATAGTATTAAGGAATACAATACGAGGTTTATTGCTTAACCATTAAACTTTGTAGATAAGACATCAACATAATCGTTTGAATGCTATTGTAATTATATATGGGTGTAAGGTAAAGATTTCATCCTAGGAAACAATGTTTTACATTTGTTTTAAGGAAGCAAATTCATGAACTTGTTTTGTGAATCGAAAGAGAAATCGCCAGGCATTATTGGTATTGTTATTCATTGCATATCTTTTGAACTACCAATATGTGTGATTAGTATAACCGCTCATGACTTGTTTATGTTCTTGGTAAAACTATTCACAAAGTCCTGACTTTTGTATTGGTATGACTTTTATTAGTGAAACCGATGTTAAGTAATCACCTGAGATGGTATGATCGATTTAGTGTTATTGGTATGACCGACTCTGGGTAAAGGGGAAACGATCCTTGTATGAGGTGGAGCAAGTTTTTAGAAGAAAGGGGAACCGATCCTATGGACACGTGCAACACGTTTTTAGGCAAAGGGGAACCGATCCTATGGACATGTGCAACAAGTACAAGTTAGATACCATATATGTATGGGGAACCGATCCTAGTACCTAGTCAACCGAATTTTGTTAACTAGCATGACTATGCAAAGTACTCACATGGAGGTAGAACCGAAACTTGTTTTGGTAGAACCGTGAAACCCATGTTTGGTGATTGAGTGTTCTTGATCAATCACGTAGTTCTTGAAAGTCAGATGAACCAATTTTAAACTTGTTTGGAAGTGTGGCAAATCGGTTTCAAGATTGTAAGTATGAAAGAGGACGTACAAAGTAAGGATGTCGACATACTTTGAACATGTGCAGTAACGCTAATCTTTAATTGTTCAAAGTTATTCCTTAATAGCTAAAGTAAGAAAATCCCGGATCGAATAAAATAAATTGAGAATCTTTTATTTGCTAATTGGAGATTTTCCAAGAGATTTTCGGTCATTATTTGGACAAAGCATTCCCAGGAATTATGGAAACCGAATCTGGAATATATTGCATATCTTGAGAATATTTTTGGTTTTGGAAATTCCTTGGTGTCCAAACTTCCTTTGTCTATAAACACCTGCACACAATCAACTTGAATCTCTTGTGATCAATCATGGAAACTTCCTTGGTCTATAAATACCAAAGTTTGCATTTCTAGCAAACTAATCCTCAGAGTCAGCAAAACTATCTCAAAACCTCCACTTTGATAAGTCTAACTAAGATCAGAATTAACTTAGTTTCTCTTATCCGGAATCGAATTGGACTAAAAAATTCATCCCGAAAACCTTTTGTTAAGCCATAAACAATTCATACAAACCAAATAAATCAACTTGCATAATTATTTACCTCAACTGGAAGCAATTGAAACAAACATAGATATTATAGTACCGCAATTGCACCGTAATTTCGTAAGCCTAAACAATTGATACCAAAGAATAAAGCAAGATAACGATAGTTTTTCTTAACCGGAAACAATTGAATCACACACACATCCATAGACAAATAATGGAATAAAATAATAATTATACCGAAATTTTGTTAAGCAAAATATATGCAATAAAATCAGGCTTTTCTTAAACAGGAAAACGATTAACTAACAAAGTCGTTACCTCAAATTGTGTATCCTCTTCTCCCCTTAAGATATGTCATTAAGCGCAAGTTCAAGTTAGAACTCTCTCCCATTGTGTTGTCATCCTCTCGCAAGATAAAATAACAACAACAAAAACCAACCTTTACCAGAGAAAGGTTGAAAACCGGTTTTAACTAATGCAATGCAAAAGTTGAAACCTCGAAACACATATGCTTTTATGCTAAACCAAAAACGATTCAACATATTGTGACTTTTTCACATATTAATTTCAATAAGAACCCCTTATGATCCTTTGATAAAGCTTACCAACATGGGCTAGAACTTACTCCTGCTAAACCAAAAAGTCACCCAAACCATAAGGGTTCACACCATATGAGATCGAATATTAAAGTTATGAAAACCGAAATAAATCTTCCCATAACATACATAGCAATAAGATAAAGCATTCAAGCACAGGCTATGTAAACGAAAAAACTATCACAAGAAAAATTATAAACTAATAATTTTATTCATAAATAAGATAGTTTTATTCATAATAGACCTTATACAATTTATTGAAAGAAATCAAAAACTGATGTCTATTATCCTGGATTAAGTATTACAGTATATAACTTAATCTTTAGAAGTGCAATCATTATTCACCGAAGATTCCTCAGTGTTCTGACTTTTGAGTTTTCTCTTTTCTTTCAGATGATTGAGTCTTCTGTTCAAGAGGTTAACTTCCACGATCAACTTTAAGAGTTTTGACTCAAGCAGCTTTTCATTCAAAACTGCAGTTTTCATGGGTTCACGAGCAACTTCAATATCTCCCATTAACATAAGCATAAGTTCAAAAGAAATATGATTCTTTTTATGTTCTTTTGAGAAATAGCATTTGAGCTCAACTTGAAAGGTTTCCAGTTTTCGTAGTTGAGATTCAACGTCAATAGTATTTTCACCCATCTTTGACCACAGACAAAACATAGAGGGAAGTATCGGTCCTATAGATGGTTTATATAACGAATCAAACTTGGTTACCAAGATTGAGAAACCTAATCAAGGTATATTATTTGTGAAAATATACACTTTCGGAAACAACATAAGAATTTTTCCGAATCAGTATGATTGAGATGATCTGAAAATATCTTTCCCAAATTTTCTAATGGACTTTCCAAAGATCGAAAGTATTTTTCTAAAAATAGGAAAGGTATTCCAAGCATAGAAAAACACTTTAGATGTTCGTGAGTATAATATTATACTTCCTTCATGTTCTTGTGCTCCTTTTAAGAACTTCCCATTTATTTGAATTGAGCACATCTATGGAAATTCCGAATACCAACATAAGTTGTTGGAGTGAGCTTGTGATAGCTCAGAATTTGTGGAACATGATCCATCATGATATTTTCGAATATCTTTCCTTTTGGGATTCGAATAAACTTCTTTTACTGTGTCACAGCTAGAGTGATCTGATTTAACAGAATGACCAGTTCCATAAACAGGATCATAAGCGTGACTTGAAGTTTTTGGAGTTGTGAAATAACCAGAACTCGTATATCGACCCAGGAATTCCTTGGAATATGACAACATCAATTGATGAGATTATTTCCTGGATTCTGTTTTAGACAGTTGATCAGTAACAAAACAACATGATCTGAAATCATTTGTACTTGTGTGCTTGAGCCGATCTTCCCCCCTGTCTAAGAGATAATCATTGTCATAATGGATGACAGATGGTCTTGACCGGATACTAGTCAAAGGATTACCCCTCGAAACACATCTATTTTGATTCTTGTAAGTGGTTATACTATTAGAATGATAATGGTGTATATTAGTTAAGAGATTCAGGAGATTAGAATCACATCTTCCATGTAGTATTTCATACTACAAAAGGGGGATAACAAAGATGTTCGGATTGAATATTTACCTAGCTTTAATTTAGGGGGAGTAAAGCTTTTGTTATTTAAATATCTCCATATGTATTAGAGTTTTGTCACTAAAATTGACAAAGGGGGAGAATTATTAGAGCGTTGCTTGGTTGAACCCACCAAGCATTGGTGTGTCAAGGTTGGTTGTCATATTTTAGTATGAAAACTTAATTAGAGTCGCTTGATTAAATGTACTATAGTCAACTTCGTTTAGGTTATACGAAAAAGTCTAGAAATTTTGAGACATACAAGTATTACCTTGAAGACATGAAGATCGTGCAGACGTATCAACTACAACAAAGACATCATCCTTCCACTTGAGGTATATTGACACTGAATTGACTTTTTTTCCATTCATATAGTTGCTTTCAAATCGTTTGAGATTTTTTTTTTCGAAGAAAAGGTTATATTAAGATAAAAAAAAAATCATTACACAACGCAAAGGGAGTTACACATTCATGAGGGTCTCCCAATTACTCCAAATAAGACTAGGAGTTACATACTTAAACGTATCTGAGTCACAAGACCAAACAACTACAAGCTGTTTAACAAGGTAAATAATCTCAGTCGCTTCCTTTTTTCTAGCAGTTCCAAAAACTCTTCTATTTCGTTCCTTCCACAATCTCCAACAAATTGCATAGTGAGTAATCCGCCAAACTGAACTACCTCTCCCCCGCAAAACATTTGTCGTCCAAGCTTCAAACAAATCAAAAAGTGTCCCCCGCAAATCGTTTGAGATTAAAAACACAACATGCGAGGATATATTTAATAATCTATTATTAGACTTGGTCATTTTATTATGATCAAAGTGTCAAGGAAGAATATTTGATTATGATCTATAACGTTTATCTTTTGAACTTCGTAAATGTGACATCAGCATAATCTATGTAACTCTTTACTTGATTATGTATTGGATGTAAGTGTGATGTTATCCTAGGAAACCATGTTTGATTACATATGTTTAAAGGAAGTACATATACAAAACTTCTTTCGTAAACGAAAGAAAATCAATAGGCATTTTGGTCCGGTTTTCATTGATGATCTATTGGATGACCATATCGAACCTACGTAATATCTTTGGCAGAACCGATCTTGACTTATGTTGAGAGCTATGGTAGAACCGATCTTTACCTATTTTGGGATATGTAGTTGAACAGATCTTGACTTATGTTGAGATCCTTATTAGAACCGATCCATACCTAATTTGGGATACATGGTAGAGCCGATCTTAACTATCGTTGAGAGTCTTGGTAGAACCGATCCCTACCTATATTTGGAGACTTGGTAGAACCGATCTTAACCTATGTTAGAGTCATGGTAAAACCGGTCCCAAGAGCAAATCCTATCCTTCATATTCACATATTACTTTACAGTTTTGCGTGAGTTTGGAATTAGGGTTTGCTAAATAGGAAAGTTCTGGATGTCGACATAATTTGGACATGAATACAATTCTTAACTTTTATTGTCCCAAGATATTCCATGATACTTAAGGTGATCCCGATATGAATTGAGAATCTTTTAATTAAGATTTTCGATTATATACTTTTGATTTTCCAGCAAATCAAAACATATCTCTTGGAAAGTTATATTAATTAAGTGCTAAACTAATATTATATATTTTCTAATAAGATATTTAGGAATTACAGGTTGGATATTAGTTGGAAATAGGAAAACCGAAATTAAGTACTTATTGCATATCTTGAGAATTTTTCGGTTTTGGAATTTCCTTGTTGTCCAAACAACCTTGGTCTATAAATAGTTGAGTTTGCATTTCTTGCAAACTATCCTAGGATCCAGGCAAAATTCATTTGTGTTGTTTCTGGTGGAGCCATCTATCCGGAGAGGAAAGTACCCTAATTAGGCGAAATCTCTTACGGCCGTTTGAAGGCCTCTAAAGGGTAATCTGGTCGAGCCTCATACTCACGTTGACGCCTCTCAATTTGTATCCATTTAACCTGGATACAAGAAAACGGATTCATCAATCTAGTAAAAAAATAACCAAATATGAAAGAAAATGATGATTCTGAAATCAGGGTTTCAAAACAAAAACAAAATAATAAAAATAAATTGAAATTGAAATTAGGGTTTCAAAAAAAAATATTATGAAATTCTGCTAGTCATCTTTTAAAGTATTCGATGAAATTATTAATAAGTTTCTTATTGCTAGGGTTTCAGATATGAAGTAGATTATAATTCTGAAACGAGATGAAAGTAATACTAGAGGAGATTCATAATTCACCTTTAGATTTGATGGTATTCTTCTGTTTTCATCGAAAACAACCTTGAAATCAACATCTCTTACGATCGAAGTCCATCTCTGTCCATATTTAACTATTCCAAGCAATAACGTCCTGATTTCTTCAGGAGTCCACTCAACTTTAGAGCGTCGAGGCATAGTTTTCTTCTTTCGATCTTAGAAATGAGATGAACATCTTCTTTCTCATGTTTTTATATAGGCTTAATAAAACCCTAGATGGGCTTGGTAACAACAAAAAACTACCCAAAGCCCCTAGATAGACTGGGTCACAACACAAAACCAACGAAAGCTGAAATGGGTTAAAAAAACAAACGGAACACAAACGTGTGTAGGATGTTTAAAACAATATTGAACTTTGGTAAAAAGAAAGAAAAAAAAATCATAGAAAAATGATGATATATGAAAATAAGAAAAAAAAAATCCACTAAAGAAAAATATATATTCATCACGTCCTAGAATCACAAACAGATTCAAATCAAAGAGAAAGACTACATATTTTTGAGAACAAAAGGGCGTTTAAATTCATCACGTCCTAGAAACACAAACAGATTCAAATCAAAGAGAAATGATGACATATGAAAATATTTTTGAGAACAATAAATCGAAGAAATATTATTGGAACGTGTCCCAACAGTATTATTGGAGGTTGCTCCCGTTGAACAAGAAATATGTAGTATTTCTCTTTGATTTGAATCTATTTGTGTTTCTAGGATGTGATGAATTTAAACCCCCTTTTGTTCTCAAAAATATGTAATCTTTCTCTTTGATTTGAATCTGTTTGTGATTCTAGGACGTGATATTTTTTTTTCTTTTTTTTTTCTTCAGTGGATTAATTTTTCTTATCTTCATATGATATTTTTCTTCAGTGGATTATTTTTTTTTTTTTCATTTTTTTTCTTATTTTTCATATGTCATCATTTTTCCATTAATTTTTTTTCCATCTTTTTACCAAAGTTCAATATTGTTTTGAACATCCTACACACGTAAAGGGTCATGTATGTTTTTGTGGTTCGTTTTTTTTTTTTTACCCATTTCAGCTTTCGTTGGTTTTGTGTTGTGACCCAGTCCATCTAGGGGCTTTGGTAGTTTTCTGTTGTTACCAAGCCCATCTAGGGTTTTATTAAGCCTATATAAAAACATGAGAAAGAAGATGTTCATCTCATTTCTAAGATCGAAAGAAGAAAACTATGCCTCGACGCGCTAAAGTTGAGTGGACTCCTGAAGAAACCAAGACGTTATTGCTTGGAATAGTTAAATATGGACAGAGATGGACTACGATCGTAAGAGATGTTGATTTCAAGGTTGTTTTCGATGAAAACAGAAGAATACCATCAAATCTAAAGGTGAAATACGAATCTCCTCCAGTATTACTTTCATCTCGTTTCATAATTATAATCTACTTCATCTCTGAAACCCTAGCAATAAGAAACTTATTAATAATTTCATCGAAATCTTTAAAGGATGACTAGCAGAATTTCATAATATTTTTTTTTGAAACCCTAATTTCAATTTCAATTTATTTTTATTATTTTGTTTTTGTTTTGAAAGCCTGATTTCAGAATCATCATTTTCTTTTCATATTTGGTTATTTTTTTATTAGATTGATGAATCCGTTTTCTTGTATCCAGGTTAAATAGATACAGATTGAGAGGCGTCAACGTGAGTATGAGGCTCGACCAGATTACCCTGTAAATGGACTTTGTGAGCATTTCTTGAAAACTATCCTTTGAATTTAAGTGCAATATTTTAATGAATTTAAGCTAATGAGTCCAAATTTGAAGGCGTCTAAAGGGTAAATATTTCTGGTATAAGAATCACGAAGGTGGTGTTGAAGTCAGGAGGTAAAGTTGTCAATCCGAAAAATCCTGAAATGAAGAGATTATATCTGGCCCCAATAATTTCCAATTTGCTTTGAAGAAATCCGGTCGGAATCCATCCAGACCCGAAGCACCTTATTATATTAATCCAATTTTCTTTGATTAATATGAAGGGAATTAATATGGTCTTTGTCCGAGATCTAGAGGCTTGAGGATTCTCGAAGGGGGAATTAATTATATATGAGAGTTATAGCAATGCCAAACATATTTGTGAAAATAGTCTATGAGCATCTGCTTAACTCGTCCTGGGTAGGTATGTGTAGGGATACACGTACCTATGAACCAATTCACGAATTCATAGAGCTAGGGTAGGCGTACTGAGTCTGCATACCCTAATTTATTCAGAAACTCAGGTCCTTGAGGTATGCGTACTAGGTATGTGTGAAATTACGAGGGTACCCAAATACACCACACTTTTTCGTTTCAAACTATAAGTTCGATACCAAGTGTGATCGACTATGGACAGAGTCGAGATAATACAACAATAAGGTATTCACTTGATAATAGTTACGGTCCAAAACCAATTTACTATAAGATCAATATAAAGTGATTATGATTTAACATATAAGTATAATTTACTTTATTATTATTAATAATAAAACAATTATAATGCATAAGTAAAGTAAATGACACAGCAAGATTTTGTTTACGAGGAAACCGAAAATGCAGAATAACCCCGGGACATAGTCCAGTTTTGAATACTCTCTGAATTAAGTCGTTACACAAAGAACAAAGCCAACTTCATACAGTTGAGACCAAGTAATTTACCCCTAGTTACTTGCTTCCCTCAGTATCCCTGCGTCTACGACCTATTGGTCACGCACGTGAATCCCAAGAAAATCACTATCTTGAGTTGCTTTACCGATGTAAAGTCTTAAGCACTCAACTCCTTTTGATCGTCTTCCAAATAGTAAAGGAACAAAGCTATTTGTTAACTACTCCAATAATCTTTTGATAAAAAGATTCGTTGAGTTTGACAAAGATTCTTCCGTTTAAAAAAGTAAACTTCTTTGTCGGGTAAGATCAATCCAAATCAATAACTTAGATTCAGATTCACAACTATCATATTCCGATTTTGAAGAATACCACCAAATGATAGTTGTCGATCTAAACGACTATATGATCAAATCTATCAAAGATAAACCGGATATAAGTCGGATCCAAGCTGATCAAGATTATGTGCACAAATCACGAGATAGGAAAACCAATAAAAAAATATTCTTGTCTTGAAATATTCAATTGGCTTCTTATGTACCTGCACACCACAAACTTGAATCCACTTATGATCGATTACACACAGACCGAAGTCTGTTAACAATGGATGATCACAAGTTGTATTTAGATCTAAAAACAAACATTTCTAAAGATCCCGTCAATACTTTAATCCAGTTTGAGTGACCCTTATGTCAGAAGAAAAGGATCTTAATAATAATCAAACTAGGTGCAATCAAAGTTTCAACCGTTAGTCAATCAAATCAATAATTAAAAATTAAAATAATAATTCAATTATCTAGTTTCCCACCAACGTTACCCGTAGAGCTTCTTGATTCCACAGAAGTATTTAAACAAGCGTCCGTAAGAGATTTCGCCTAATTAGGGTACTTTCCTCTCCGGATAGATGGCTCCACCAGAAACATCACAAATGAAGTTTGCCTGGCTCCTAGGATAGTTTACAAGAAATGTAAACTCAACTATTTATAGAACAAGGTTGTTTGGACAACAAGGAAATTCCAAAACCGAAAAATTCTCAAGATATGCAATAAGTACTTAATTTCGATTTTCCTATTTCCAAATAATATCCAACTGTTGATGGTGGTTTTTAGTTCAAGGATAAAATTGTAAAACTAGTATTTAATGCGTTGTCACCCTGCAAGGGGTAAAGCCATTTGAAAGGTGACGAGTGGAAAAAACCTCCTCGCTCATTGAGCAATTCAATGCATATGAAATTCACTCAGAATGATGCGCGTAGTAGCAATCCCAAATATTCTGTGATTTCCATTTTATGCCAGCATTATTAATCAATGCATGATTTACCTAGTATTTTCCGTGCTATGTTCTCAGCCGAACTCTCATCATTGACATGACATGACGATTAAGTGTTCATTCTCAGCAGAATAGCATGAATCTCCCAAAGTTCCAGTATTGAGATTTGCATGAAAATACCCACACAGGCTACATCACTCTCTTACAAAGAGAATCTTGTATCGACGTGCTTTTAACTAAAGGCGGCTCGATTGAACATGTTTAATTTCCTTAAGGAAAATCTAGACTGTCCATATCAGTCTCAGAAACGATCACGGCCACACAATTTGGTCGCACAATTCAACAAGCACGGACAAGCCCTGTCGGAAATAGGCAACCATCATGATGACCATCCATGGGCCCACCAACGCCCCAACTGATCGGACCTTGCCTAAACGCATCCTATAGAGTGTTCAATCGCTTGCCCAAACTATGGCAGACGCGATGCTTTGAAAACCATAATTTGGGTCGCGGAAGTGTAATAGTGTCTTAAATCGATCACGATCATCCAACTTAGCCAGCCTTTTTGGATGGCTTAGATCGCGTTTTGGACATTCAGGGAGGAACACACGAGTTCACCACCGGCCCAACACAATTCCTGCTCGATCGACTTGCCCATGGGAAGTCGATGATGTATTGAATTGTTTGATCGAACTAGGGAAGTCGCGGCGGTTTCAAGACCCTAATTGGTTTTACGGAAACATACTGTCAGAATTGATCACAACCATCCATCTTCGCCAAAGACAAATAGACGGTGTAGATCTAGATTCAAGTGGTCCCAAAGGTGTTAACGCGATCACCATCTTTACACGTGACCAGTCAGCCTATGCAAATCATGGCTCGATACTCGAAACGCACGCCCAAAGAGGGTGGGCCACACGGTTTTCAACCTTTGAATTGCATCAACGATAATATGTAATCGCCGCAATCCATCTCGCCCACCCAACTTTGCTAGCCTAGTTGGAAGATGTAGATTTGTTTCAAAGAAACCAACAAAGTAGTGTTATGACCGTCGCCCATCACTCCTCCAAGGGGAGTGATCGAACAGTGGTAATCCGCCCATAAGGCACTCGAACGATCACCCAAAGTGGTCAATCGCGCTACCCTTTTAAGACGCTTATCCGCGACTTATTCAATCGAGCTCAAACAATGATGCTTCATACACATCGATTAAATTGAGCCGCAGTTTAATGCGATGCTTTACATGCATCGAATACATACATATTTTATGTCGGCCTCATAAACAACTCAGTTGTTTCATCTAATAACATCATATGATATTCTCCGCGGCAAGTCCCACGACTTGACCCACTCATTCGAGACATCAAACATGTCACAAACTGGGGGACACTTACTGGGGTATTGGTCTGGCGGTTTACAGTGTGCGGCGTACAACGCTTCCATTACGAGAACATGTCGGGAAAGATGGGCGGTTAACGATGGTAATGAGATTGGTGGAAGAACGTGCGATCGTTTTCCCTCATAACTAAACGCAATAATCACTACCTTCCGCACAAACCCACTCCTCCACTACTTCACTTCCTCCACTTCCGAAGTGATCAGGGTGCGTGCGCTCAATGACTTGTATAAATAGATTTTCAATCTATTTCAAAAGGGGGGGACAAGTGTTGTTAACACAGTATCCAGAAAACACCCAGAACTGATAGCTTGCATTGTGCAAGCCAGTTTTACATTCTGATACAAGTCATAAATAGCCACACCTTCAAAAATTCAACATTTTTGATCTCAACACCTTCTTCGCTTCCCTCCCTAAGATCAACCCTTCTCCTTCACTTTGTGACCGAAGCAAGTATGGAACGACCATTTCTTGGTTTAGGCCGAGGTGTACAGATTGATCTCTCGAATCTAAAGTACTCCTGTGCACCGCATTTGTTTAGGGTTTAGATTCGTTTCTCATCAACACACCCAAATTTACCAAAAATAGAAGAATCAGTTTTTACCCTCAAACACCAACCTGTAATTCCTAAATCTCTCATTATAAAATATCTAATATTAGTTTAGCACTTAATTAATATAACTTTCCAAGAGATATGTTTTGATTTTATGGAAAATCAAAAGTATATAATAGAAAATCTTAATTAAAAGATTCTCAATTCATATCGGGATCACCTTAAGTATCATGGAATATCTTGGGAGAATAAAAGTTAAGAATTGTATTCATGTCCAAATTATGTCGACATCCAGAACTTTCCTATTTAGCAAACCCTAATTCCAAACTCACATAAACTTTAAAGTAATATGTGAATATGAAGGATCGGATTTTCTCTTGGGACCGGTTTTACCATAAATCCTAACATAGGTTAAGATCGGTTCTACCAAGTCTCCAAATATAGGTAGGGATCGGTTCTACCAAGACTCTCAACAATAGTTAAGATCGACTCTACCATGCATCCCAAAATAGGTAAGGATCGGTTCTAACAAGGATCTCAACATAAGTCAAGATCGGTTCTACCCCATATCCCAAAATAGATAAAGATCGGTTCTACCATAGCTCTCAACATAATTCAAGATCGGTTCTGCCAAAGATATTACCTAGGTTCGAAATGGTCATCCAATAGATCATCAATGAAAATCGGACCAAAACGCCTATTGATTTCCTTTTCGTTTACGAAAGAAGTTTAAGTATATGTACTTCCTTTAAAAATATTTAATCAAACATGGTTTCCTATGATAAAATCACACTTACATCCAATACATAATCAAGTAACGAGTTATATAGATTATGCCGATGTCACATTTACGAAGTTCAAAAGATAAACGTTATACATCATAATCAAATATTCTTCCTTGACACTTTGATCATAATAAAATGACCAAGTCTAATACTATCTTATTAAATATATCCTTGCATGTTATGTTTTTAATCTCAAACGACTTGAAAGCAATGATATGAATGGAAAAAAGTCAATTCAGTGTCAATATACCTCGAGTGGAAGGATGATGTCTTTGTTGTAGTCGATACGTCTTCACGATCTTCATGTCTTCAAGGTAATACTTGTATGTTTCAACATTTCTAGACTTTCTCGTATAACCTAAACGTAGTTGACTATAGTACATTTAATCAAGCGACTCTAATTGAGTTTTGATACTAAAATATGACAACCACCCTTGACATACCAATGCTTGGTGGGTTCGACCGAGCAACGCTCTAACAATTCCCCCCCTTTGTCAATTTTAATGACAAAAATCTAATACATATGGAGATATTTGAATAATAAATGCTTTACTCCCCTAAATTAAAGCTAGGTAAATATTCAATCCGAACATCTTTGTTATTCCCCTTTTGTAGTATGAAATACTACATGGAAGATGATATGTTTCTCCCCCTTAGTCTTTGCTTTACTTTTTCTTTATATATAACGATTTAAGCACGTATATCCCTTCCTAGTGATCATAAATCACTTGTTTACTCCATATATTTCTCCCCTTTTTGTCACAAAAATGACAAAAAAATGAATAAACATAAGAGTAAACCAAAGGATCTTACAAATTCATAGGATTTGTACATTCTATAAGAGTTAAGCACGAAAGTTTCACATACCATTGGATAATCAATACTAAAATCGAAACTACCTAAGTAATCTTGTCTTAGTATGTTATCAAGGAAACAATTTTCCCTTAATCCGATTGATCAACCAAGATAACTTAGTTACAAACCGAACCCATTATGTATGTATAATGGTTTTATTCGATAAAACTAAAAAAAGATCAAAATTAACTCAATTTATCTTATCAGGTTCTAATAATTCATAGAATAACTTAGACCTTCTTTTACACAAGACAAAATCTAGGTTAGTTAACTAGTTTTTCTTAATAAGGAATCGACTAGACTTGAATAATCGAATCCTATATTTGACAAGCCTGAACTAAGATCAAAATTAACTTAGTTACTTTTATCAGGAATCAAAGAGACTAAAACAAATGATCCTTTTTTCGTTAAACAGAAACAATTGGTACCAATCAACTCACAATAGATATCAATTCAATAAGTCAAAAATAGAATTGACATGGTTTTTATTAACCGGAAATAATTGAAACACAATAATAAATCCATACAACATAATTGAAATATATCAATTGCACTATATTTCTTTAAGAAAAAGCAAAATATAGGGAATTAAATCAAGCTTTCTTAACAGGTTAAACGATTAACTAACTCAAAAATCATACCTTATGCTTCGACATGATAAACTAACATCAGAATTAACTTAGTTTTCATATTAGGAAAGATTCAAATCATAATTCTTCCCTTGGTTTCCACAACCACTCTCCCCACAAAGATTTATCATTAAATACCAGTTCAATAAGAACTCTTCATTTGTTAGTTTTTATTCCCCCGCAAAACAAGAGAACAACAACAAAAACAACCTTTACCAGAGAAAGGTTGAAACCGGTTTTAGCTATTACGGGCCAATATTAAAATCCCAAACCGAAACTCATATGTTATGCTAAATATACAAATTATGTAAACATAAATTGATAATAGCATCAATGCGACTTTCACACATGAGTTTATCAGTATCTCTTCATGATCCATTGATAAAGCTTACCTAAAAAGGCTAGAACTTAATCCCGCTAAATAAAAAAGTTACACAAATCATAAGAGATCACCATAATATGAGACCAGAAATTGGGGTTAGTGAAATCCGAAATAACACCCCATAACCGAATGCAAAGCATAAAAGGTATTTGAAAATACCACAAAGAACGATACAAAAGATTTAAATAAAAGCTTAATCATTCATATTATTGATAGTTTTGAATAGACTTTACACAAAGATTGAAATAAATCAACAATTGATTAGTCTATTCTTATAAGAACTGAATCTTATTTATTTTTACATGCCTTTTCTGTGATATCCTTCAGATTGGTTTCGAATTCTGTCAGATTTTTCTTGTTGTAATCCAACATTTTCATATGATAAACATCAACGTTATTGCATGTGGATAACCACTGGAGATGCTTCAACATTTGTTCATAACAAAAGATGCCATGTTTTGCATCAACAATCAAATCCTTGAGTAATTATCTTCTTCTAATAAGTTCTAAAATTCCTTCGAACAAACTGGTTGCATTGATCTTTGAGAGAGTAGACTCAATAGGAAAAGGACAATATTCAGAACTATGTTCAAATCTTCCTTTTTCGGGGAGGTTGACTCAAGAATTTACTCGACATCTTCAATGCAGTACTCACAAACAACTTCACTACTTTCTTCATCATTCTTAATAAAAAGAATAGTATGAAGTTCTTTGGATAAAGATCGAAAACTACATGTGTTAATGATAGGTGTAGAATACACCTAATTTACTATCTAGTAGTTTATGCTTTCTTTGCTATTTTTCTTGTAAATTATGTATTTTACGCTTGTTTTGAGTTTTATAGCTACTATGGAGTCGCACGGAGAAAAGAAGAAGAAATCACTCAATTTGAGCCGAAAGGGCAAAAAGGTCATTTCACCAAGGAAGGAATACTATATGGAGCCCACCAAGGTTAAGGGTTACTCTCTATTGGAGGATTACTAAAGAAAGGACAGGTTCAAGTTAAGGGGCTGCCAAACCGGGTAGCCCTTATCCGAAAACATATTGTCGTTATCAATAGATAAAAGGGTTGGGTTATGGATGTTGAAACCCAAACCCATTGACCCACGCCCGAATCGATCCGAACCCGACCCGGATCCGTGTAATTAAAACCAAAACCACGAAATCGAGAGAACCATCTCTCAAATTATTTCACCGAATCGAAATTGAGAAACCAAAGGTGATGTTTTCGAGATCGAGAAGAAGAAGAATGATTTGTTCTTTGTTAAATCGAATTTAAGAAGAGGGAAAATCGGTCTTCTTCTTTGTGGTTTTTGTGGGTAATTTTAGGGTTTCGATTCATGCTCGAGATGGAAGAAATCGGAGAGGATGTTGATGCCTTAGAAGAGATGGATTAGTAAAGTTTGAGAAGTTGAATCGGTGATTGATGGTGAATCAAGAGAACAGATCGAGATGCGAAAACGAACAGGGGTTCTTTGCTAAAACCGAGTGGGATTCGGTCTGTGAGAGAAGAGAAATTGATGTTGCTACATGGATTCGAGTGATTAGCGAGGGCTCTTTGTGGAAGTTGAGTTGTTGATTGGAGAAGAGAGACGGATATGGTTCTTGAGAATGAAGAGCTAGGGTTTGTAGGTTCATTACCGAAATGGGATGAAGATGAAAATGGGTTTTAGTAGGTGCCATGAATTGAAGAAATCGGTGGATAAAGAAGCTAATGATTGATGATTTGTGAGATTGTTGAATCTGTGAAGATAGTGGCGCTGTCAAGAACCAGCTGCAGATGCTAATGGTGGTCTGAGGTGCTGATTTTCAATGTCAGAGTATGGGTTTGTCAAGATGATGCTTCTGTACAGGGATCGATGGAAGGTGTTTGAGCTGGAGAGAGTATGAAACAGGGACTTAAGAGAATGAATGAAACCATAGATGAATGTGTAGGAATGTGCAGAGAAGGACTCATAGAGTGGCTGAATATGGCCTGGAAGCAGCTCAGGCTTGCAATGGAACTGAAGTGAGGGTTTGAGGTTATGTTGGATTACAACAGGAGCTGATTGTTGCAGGTAATTGGCAGCTGTGATGTTGGCTGGGTTATGAGAAGACAGGGAGAATAGATGTATGTCTAAGATGCAGGGAAGAGCAGGTAGTGTGGAATTGCAGCTGCGGTTGGAAACTCAGGTGCAGGTACGGTAGCTGGTGATGAAGCAAAAGTCAGGGTTGAGTTGGTATGCCTGATGGTGTTGAGTTCTGGAGGATGGTGGTGCTGGAGTTGAGCAATGGCAGGAGAGAAGCTACAAATGCGAGTCTTGTGATGGTGAACTGAATGGCAGGGCTTGCAAGACAATAATGGTGCTGTGTTGGTGGAGTTATTGCAGGTAATGTGGCTCTGATGTTTGAACATAGAAGGAGATGGCAATGCCGCTGATGGAAGGAATGCAATGAGATGGCCTAAGCCTGGTGGAGGTGCATAGGCAATGGAGATGGTGAAATTGAATTTGGGTGTTGCAGGTGTTATATGCTGCAGTGAACTGGTGATGTTGTGTTTTGAGTTAGAGAATTAGAAGATTGAAAAGAAGGTTGCAGCTGAGTCTAGATGGTTACAGAGAATGGGTTGAGTAGTATGATGCTTCAAGGAGCTGAGAATATGGTAGAAGTGAGCTACGAGATGAGAAGAGACTCGATTAGCCATCATGGCCGGGTTTAGCAGATGCACCATCTTGGTGCAACACAAGATGGCCCGGAAAGTGGCCGGCTAGGACGGTCACCGACTCAACATTCTCGACTTGAGTCGACTCCTCTCGACTTGACCCGGTTGACCGATTGACCGTTAAGTTTGACCTTTGACCGTTAGTCCTAAATGGAGGACCGGACGGAATATTCCGTCGAATATTCTCTCGACGGAGAAATTTCCAGGTGGTGGCTTAACTTATTCGGCCGGATTCCGGCCACAATCCCAGTTTTCCGGCGAGCCAAAAATTCCAGAATTTTCTATGGATTTCTCTCATGGGTGTGAAGACTTTGGCTAGGAATTGGATGGAGAATTGGACTCAAATTTGGAAAGAGAAGGTGGAAGAGTTGAGAAAAGCTTGGAATTGGAAATTGAATTGCAAAAGGAAAAGGATTCTACTCCTTAGAAGATTTGGAGAATATTGAAGCCTATAAATAGAGAAGTTTTCTACAACTTTTACACATATCTCTACACACACAACACTTTTCTTTTCTTATTCTTTGTGTGAACTCTTTAACATGAGTAGTTAATTTATTGATTGAGGATGAATTCCTAGTTCTTAATTTATGATTTGAGTTTTTGTTTTTAATTCTATCTTGAAGTTTTTCACATGATTATCGTTTGTTTTTACTAATAGGAATGATCTTAATGACATTCATGATTGATTGATAGATTGTTTAGAATGCATGCTAAATTGATTTGTTAATTTGATCTAAAGCTAGTGAAAGTTAGGGGATAAGTAATCGTTTCTTGACTCTTTACATAAGTAGCAAACACGAGACCTTGCGGAGGGATTCCGTGGAGCAATTGTGTGTAGAAACAACGTTAGCAAGTGGACCTTGAGCTAAGAGTCTAACTACTAATATCAACCTAAGAAATTCACAAAACTTAATGCATGAGCCAAGTTACATCTAGGTTGAGCTAATTCTAGGTGGCTTGGTGATTAGAATCCGGTAGTCGAGAACTTACGTGTCCGGTGATACAAGGGATTTAGGGGTTTAGCACTGAGCTAGCTGCTTTACCTACGGATGGTGATAATTTGTGACTAATAACAAGTAGAATAGAACATAACTTGATTCATTGTTTCGTAACGAAGAAGGATTCCTTGATCTTCTCTCTCTTATTGCTTTCATCTTTCAACTTTCGATTTTAATTGCTTTGTTTATTTTTATTTTGCTTTTTACACCCCCCTTTCGTGATAACTTTTACAACTAGAATCTCTTGCTCCTCGTGGGAACGAACTTGACTTCCATTATATTATTTTTAATTGAGTGGAAACATTGATTAATTTGATTGCACCTACGACACGCATCAAATTTTGGCGCGTTCTTAGGGAGCGGCGGATGATTTTAGTTGTTTTTATTTTTCTTTTTGCTTTATTCTTGCTTTGTTGGATTTTATTCCGTATCTAACTTGGTTTTTGAATCTTATTTGGTCTTGGGTTTTCCATGTACGGTGGACAAGAGCAAGCATATTACAACAATCAATACGGTTTTCAACCTCAACATTATGACAACTTCCAACCATCCTTAGGATACAATCAAAACCAATATTTTGGCTATGATAAATTTTCTACAGAACCTTATGGATATTCTCATACATATCAACAACCTTATGACGGGTATGTAAGTGGGTAATGATGGAAGGATAGTTATGCATCTAACAAGAGAATTTGGAATATACTCCTCTTCATCGTGTTTTTCCTTCACTTTTTCCAAAAGAGGAGATGCCGTCTATAAACTCTATCAACGGTGGTAAGCGTGTGAACGTCAGGAAACTTGCACAGAAATTATACAAATTGGAAGATGATGGAGACTCGGAAGAGCTTGTCATGAGAAATTAGTAGGACTATTCATATGGAACTTAAACGACGTCGGGACAAAGGTTATGAAACCGATGAAGATTCTTATTATGGTGAGTCCGAAAATGAAGATGATTGTGTTGAAAAGGACCAACCTTTGGATACTTTTGATGACGATAGTGTAGCTTACTCAAGCCTTGATCTTAATAATGATCAATCACCTATTCAAAAGGAAGAGCTTGAGGAAGATGCATTTATTGCTTGGAAAAAATTTCTTAGGGAAAGATGGGAGTCCGCGGAAGTGTATGAACGTTGCGACAATGAGGAAGTTATTCCAACTCCGGATCATAATAACGATCCTTCACCTATTCAAAAGGAGGAGTTTGGATATCACTTGCCTATTGTTGTAAACAAAGTAACACCCTCACAAGAAGATCTTACAATTTATACCGAGGAAGATTATATGAGGAAGAATGGCCCGATTCCGATGATGAGAATGTTGAAGAGATGATGCTAGAGGATGAAACCACATTCATTGATTTTGTGGAAGACCCAATTGAACTTGCGAATGATTTTAATGATGCCGAGACTTTGGTTAAGGTAGAAAACGACGAAGAATGGTTGCAAGGTTTAATAGAGGACCACGATATACAAGAGGTAAGTAATTCACTCGAATTTTTTAAGGATGAAGAGGATTCTATAATACAAGAGATTGTGCAAGGTTTGTCTAACCCTTTGCCTATTGATTCTTCTCCTTCAACTCTTATTGGTTTGAATGTATGTGCTTCGAAAGTATTTTTGGATGATTTTGTTTCTAGATATCCACCATTGGAAACACTTGATTCTAACACTATGCAGGTTCGCCAAGAGGAATACATGGAAATTCCCAAATTCTATGTTCTTTATACACTTCCGAGTGTGGACGAGAATAAGTGTGGGGGAAATTTCTATCGAGCGATAATTTCACTATTGTTTTCTTGTGCTAATATTTGTATGGAGTTATTGTTTGCAAAACAGGTATTATGGGTGGATCCTCAAATTTTCTGATTGTTAGTATATGGGGAATGAATCTTGCAAGAGCCAAGTCGGGCCGTCGACTTTAAAACAAGCGCTTAATGGGAGGCAACCCATCGGTTTTGTATTTCTTATCCTTTTGCTTTTTGCTTTTTGTTATTTCTTTTTCTTGTTTCTTATCATGTTAAAATTTCCCACCTTGACTTTACTAGGAGGATTCAATTACATTGAGGACAATGTAAGGTTTAAGTGTGGGGGAGTGGTTAAGCATGTTTTTAAAACAAAAATTACAAAAAATTAAAAAAATTAAAAAAAAAAAAAGTTTTATTTAAAAATTCCAACTTTTAAAGATTTTAGAGTCACTAGCATACTTCTAGGTATGTTTACATAGAGATTTTGACCGACATAATTGAACTTGGAAATGTTAGAGAACTACATTCGGATTTCTTGTTTGTTTGAGTGTTAAAAATGGATTTAATCATGCCGGTGATGCGAATTTGGTGCAGGGAGAAATGCGTTATTAGAGTTGCTGATCAATCATTAGTGGAGACTACCCGTATTCATATCATGAGAGGCACCGACCAGAAATTTTCCATCTACTTAAGAGCTTCTTTTGAGTGTGTGTCACCATACGTCAATTCCGGGTAGAATGGTGAGCTACCCAACCTCCCACCAATAGAAGCACTACTCTTTGATCTCTTGAGTGCTAATTTTGTCAATCATGTGGGTGACGTCCATGGATGAAAGCTTCCTTCTTGTAGTTCGATTTGCAGTTAGCACCATTCTCTCTCTTAACAACAACGGATCCATAGAAACACATTCATCATCAACAAGGAGCGACATAAAAATCTACAAGGAAAGTTGGAAAAAGTTCAAGGTTTATAAGCAACGGAACGAGAAAAAGAGCAAATTTCAAATACAAGTAAAGCAACATACAATGAGCGGATTTTACATATATGTTGAGGACTTACACTACAATGAGGTAATTTTATATTCAAGTATGAAGACTTATTCATGAAAGCGAAGAAAATTAAAAGGTGAGAATTTTTGAAGTTTATGATTTCAAGGCGATACAAGTTGTGAAGAATCAAGTGGTAAAATACTTCTCCCACGGCCATGGTTTATTTTTTGTATTTAATTTCTCTTGTTTCAAAAAAAAAAAAAAAAAAAAATGAGAGAAAAACAAGAGAAATATTTGTTTTGTTAATAAGCCGTGGGGAAGGAAAATTTATAAGAAAGTTTCAAGCGACAAGGTTTTAAGATAAAAGAGTTATAAAATTGTCAAGGATTTATGAAATTCAAGGGTTTATCATCAATAGTTGAAACCGAAGACCATGAAGATCAAGATAAGGAGCGGAAGACGTTTCTATTGGATGCCGTGAGAGTGGTGTTATCATAATTGGCGATCGGATGTGAAGGTGAGTAAGTAATCTCATCCTCAATAATAATGGTTGATTTCCTTTCTTAGAGATCGTCGAGAAAAATGGTTTTTCAAAATATTAAAAGATGTGGGTTTTTTAAAATATTTCGGAAGTTGTCCTTCCCACCATTCAACGTGATGCGGATTTCTATCTTCATTCCTACCGCACACATGTGAGAACCATAAAAAAGTTTGTCTTTTTGAGTGCAATTATCATAAAATCCTTTTGGTGAGGCAAAGTCGAGGCGAAATGCTTATTGATCGTTTCTCAAACACGCATTCTCTCATTATGGTGTGGTTATTTCTCACTCAACATTTAAGAATGAGAATATGTTCTTTAGTATTTCTAACTTCTTATTACTAGCATGCGAAATTCTATGTCCCCATAACTCTTTGGATGCTTGTGACGCTTGAACGCTTTGAAGTTGTGAGTTTTTAGTTTGATTTGCTCGAGGACTAGCAAAGTCTAAGTGTGGGGAATTTGATAGGTGTAGAATACACCTAATTTACTATCTAGTAGTTTATGCTTTCTTTGCTATTTTTCTTGTAAATTATGTATTTTACGCTTGTTTTGAGTTTTAT
This sequence comes from Papaver armeniacum, assembly GCA_023531295.1. Lineage (NCBI taxonomy): Eukaryota > Viridiplantae > Streptophyta > Magnoliopsida > Ranunculales > Papaveraceae > Papaver > Papaver armeniacum. The sequence goes on from JAJJWW010011162.1 coordinate 22,391, forward strand.
AGCTACTATGGAGTCGCACGGAGAAAAGAAGAAGAAATCACTCAATTTGAGCCGAAAGGGCAAAAAGGTCATTTCACCAAGGAAGGAATACTATATGGAGCCCAGACCAAGGTTAAGGGTTACTCTCTATTGGAGGATTACTAAAGAAAGGACAAGTTCAAGTTAAGGGGCTGCCAAACTGGGTAGCCCTTATCCAGAAACATATTGCTGTTATCAATAGATAAAAGGGTTGGGTTATGGATGTTGAAACCCAAACCCATTGACCCACGCCCGAATTCAGATCCGAACCCGACCCGGATCCGTGTAATTAAAACCAAAACCTGAAATCGAGAGAACCATCTCTCAAATTATTTCACCTGAACCTGAAATTGAGAAACCAAGAATGTTTGATGTTTCGAGATCGAGAGAAGAAGAATGATTTGTTGCCGTTAAACTCGAATTTAAGAAGAGGGAAAATCGGTCTTCTTCTTTGTGGTTTTTGTGGGTAATTTTAGGGTTTCGATTCATGCTCGAGATGGAAGAAATCGGAGAGGATGTTGATGCCTTAGAAGAGATGGATTAGTAAAGTTTGAGAAGTTGAAGGTGATTGATGGTGAATCAAGAGAACAGATCGAGATGCGTAAAACGAAAACGAGGGTTGGTTCTTTAAAACCGAGTGGGATTTAAGTGTGTGTGAGAAGAGAAATTGATGTTGCTACATGGATTCGAGTGATTAACGAGTGTTGTGGAAGTTGAGTCTGTTGATTGGAGAACGAGAGACGGATATGGTTCTTGAGAATGAAGAGCTAGGGTTTGTAGGTTCATTAATGAAATGGGATGAAGATGAAAATGGGTTTTAGTAGGTGCCATGAATTGAAGAAATCTGGTGGATAAAGAAGCTAATGATTGATGATTTGTGAGATTGTTGAATCGTGAAGATATTGGCGGCTGTCAAGAACCATTGCAGATGCTAATGGTGGGAACGAGGTGCTGATTTTCAATGTCGAGTATGGGTTTGTCAAGATGATGCTTAAATATGGGGATCGATGGAAGGTGTTTGAGTACGAGAGAGTATGAAACGAGGGGACTTAAGAGAATGAATGAAACCATAGATGAATGTGTAGGAATGTGCGAGAGAAGGACTCATAGAGTGGGTGAATATGGCCTCGGAAGCGGCTCGGGCTTGCAATGGAACCGAAGTGAGGGTTTGAGGTTATGTTGGATTACAACGGGAGCCGATTGTTGCGGGTAATTGGCATTTGTGATGTTGGCTGGGTTATGAGAAGACAGGAGAATAGATGTATGTCTAAGATGCGGGGAAGAGCGGGTAGTGTGGAATTGCATTTGCGGTTGGAAACTCAAAGTGCGAGTACGGTAGAATGGTGATGAAGCAAAAGTCGGGGTTGAGTTGGTATGCCGATGGTGTTGAGTTCGGGAGGATGGTGGTGCTTCGGGAGTTGAGCAATGGCAGGAGAGAAGCTACAAATGCGAGTCTTTGTGATGGTGAACCGAATGGCGGGGCTTGCAAGACAATAATGGTCTTTGTGTTGGTGGAGTTATTGCGGGTAATGTGGCTCGATGTTTGAACAGAGAAGGAGATGGCAATGCGTGATGGAAGGAATGCAATGAGATGGCCTAAGCCTGGGTGGAGGTGCATAGGCAATGGAGATGGTGAAATTGAATTTGGGTGTTGCGGGTGTTATATGCTTTGCGGTGAACCGGTGATGTTGTGTTTTGAGTTAGAGAATTAGAAGATTGAAAAGAAGGTTGCGGTGAGTCTAGATGGTTACGAGAGAATGGGTTGAGTAGTGTGATGCTTCAAGGAGCTGAGAATATGGCAGAAGTGAGCTACAGATGAGAAGAGACTGATTAGCCATCATGGCTGGGCTGAGCACTGATGCACCATCTTGGTGCAACACAAGATGGCCTGGAAAGTGGCCTGGCTAGGACCAGTCAGCCGACTCAGCATTCTGACTTGAGTCTAACTCCTCTCTGACTTGACCCGGTTGACTGACGACTGACCGTTAAGTTTGACCTTTGACCGTTAGTCCTAACGGAGGACTGGACGGAATATTCCGTCGAATATTCTCTCGACGGAGAAATTTCCAGGTGGCCGGCGGCAACTTATTCCGGCCGGATTCCGGCCACAATCCCAGTTTTCCGGCGAGCCAAAAATTCCAGAATTTTCTATGGATTTCTCTCATGGGTGTGAAGACTTTGGCTAGGAATTGGATGGAGAATTGGACTCAAATTTGGAAAGAGAAGGTGGAAGAGTTGAGAAAAGCTTGGAATTGGAAATTGAATTGCAAAAGGAAAAGGATTCTACTCCTTAGAAGATTTGGAGAATATTGAAGCCTATAAATAGAGAAGTTTTCTACAACTTCTACACATATCTCTACACACACAACACTTTTCTTTTCTTATTCTTTGTGTGAACTCTTTAACATGAGTAGTTAATTTATTGATTGAGGATGAATTCTAGTTCTTAATTTATGATTTGAGTTTTTGTTTTTAATTCTATCTTGAAGTTTTTCACATGATTATCGTTTGTTTTTACTAATAGGAATGATCTTAATGACATTCATGATTGATTGATAGATTGTTTAGAATGCATGCTAAATTGATTTGTTAATTTGATCTAAAGCTAGTGAAAGTTAGGGGATAAGTAATCGTTTCTTGACTCTTTACATAAGTAGCAAACACGAGACCTTGCGGAGGGATTCCGTGGAGCAATTGTGTGTAGAAACAACGTTAGCAAGTGGACCTTGAGCTAAGAGTCTAACTACTAATATCAACCTAAGAAATTCACAAAACTTAATGCATGAGCCAAGTTACATCTAGGTTGAGCTAATTCTAGGTGGCTTGGTGATTAGAATGAAAGTAGTCGAGAACTTCAGTGTCCTAGGTGATACAAGGGATTTAGGGGTTTAGCACCGAGCTAGCCGCTTTACCTACGGATGGTGATAATTTGTGACTAATAACAAGTAGAATAGAACATAACTTGATTCATTGTTTCGTAACGAAGAAGGATTCCTTGATCTTCTCTCTCTTATTGCTTTCATCTTTCAACTTTCGATTTTAATTGCTTTGTTTATTTTTATTTTGCTTTTTACACCCCCCTTTCGTGACAACTTTTACAACTAGAATCTCTTGCTCCTCGTGGGAACGAACTTGACTTCCATTATATTATTTTTAATTGAGTGGAAACATTGATTAATTTGATTGCACCTACGACACGCATCAGTTAATCATAACCGAAATCTTTCCTTAAATCTTCCACATATTCCTCCTTCTTACGAAAGACGTTGTAAACAATATCTTTTGTTATGCAAGAGGTTTCTCTTAATACTAGAGATTGTATGTGAAATATAAAACCAAACCTATTAGTATATATAACTTTCGAGCGATTCAAATAAGGAAGTTTATAAAATTTCAAAAGTATTCCCAAAACTGGAATCGGTGCAAGAAAAAAAGGAAATATAATCAGAATTTATTTTTATTCACATATACCCTAATTATTTTATTTTTTAAAAATCTCGGACACAATAAGTTATTTCTGACTGATTTCCTTTTTTCGTATTTTTATGATGAGACCAGTCGCCACAAGTCATACAAGACTTTGCACCACAAGATATCTTTAGGTCACTTTTGAGTCTATTGACTGGACGCTTGTAACCGTTATTATCTAGGATCAACATATGATTGTCTTTCTTAAAGTTTATATTGGATACCTCTTTTTGTGGTTTTTACAACCGATTTGGGAATCCATTTGTAGATGGGTTTAGGATTTGAAAATTGTTTCATATCCTGAGTAACCACCTTTTTCCAGGTTGGTGCATCCGATATCGTTGCTCCTTTGACAATGCCACTCTCCTTATTGGTCTTTCCAAGATGACCTTGTCAAGGATGATCTATGGTTATAAAAATACTTTTGCTCAAATATGGAGCAAAAATGATTTGAAACCCTTTTTGGAGCAATTTTACTTAATTATTTCGGCACAAAAGATAGAGCATTTTGCATCTTACGAATTCTGCATCCTCTTTGTAAATGACCTTTATTTCAAAAAAAAAAAAAAATGCTTAGTAACATATGGAGTATGAGTTTTAAACTTTTAATGTTACCTTTTTGTGGACTTCCCCGTTTTTGAGCTTTATATTTCTCATTCTTTGAGGGTTCAGTTTTTTGGTCACTTGCAGATGAACGTTCTCCATGAGTCACACTTGAAGGCTTTGACTGATCATGACATATGATTTCAACAAACTCAGTAGGATTGTATTTAGAGATATCCTCTTGTATGGAAGAATTCGTAGCTTTGACAAACTTTATCTCTTTGTTATTGTCGAAAGCCTTTATTCCTTCATAGCCCATTTCTTGTGTGTCACGATGGCTTCTTCCTGCTTCTAATAACGAGGATAAGTTGTTTGTGCTATCATTAAGTTTTTTTAATTTTGATATTTCTTCTTCTAATGACTTGATTTTGTCATGAGCAGTGATCAGATCTGTTTCAAGAAGTTTTTCTCGAGAGACCTTGCTTCAGTTTCAACAAGTTTCTTTTTCAACAAATAATGTTCTCTATGAAGATTTTCAAAATTAAGAGATTTTGAATTCAGATCATCTCTATAGTCTTTAAGAAGATATTTAGTACTTTGATACCCACTGTGATACCATAAAATTACCTTTCTCAGTTTCTTGTTTTCTCTACAAAGAGGGATAAGAAAACCAAGGACATATGAGGTTAACATTTTTTTGTGGATAAAGTATCAAATAACTTTGAGTATTCTGAGATAACTTCTTCTACATCTTGATCAATGTCTGAATCACCATCATTAGAAATTTCTTCAAGTTGTTTTTCAAGATGTGTTTCTCAGTCATCAGAATCCTCTTCAGGATCAACTTGTTTAGAGGATTCACAAGTGATGACTATATCAAATATTGACTTTACACAGATACTTTCGGAATCTTGTCTTTCATTAACTAAATCACATATGAGTTCAACAGTAACCATTATGATTCAAATCTTATAGGTTGGATTGCACCAAACACAGATTGTTAGATCTTTTCAAGTTTGCCTGCTCTGATACCAATTGAAATTATGAGGGTACCCAAATACACCACGCTTTTTCGTTTCAACCTATAAATCTGATACCAAGTGTGATCGTCTATGGACAGAGTCGAGACAATACAACAACAAGGTATTCACTTGATAATAGTTACGGTCCAAAACCCATTTACTATAGAATCAATATCAAGTGATTAGGATTTAACGTACAACAAGATTTTGTTGTATTATAATAAAAATATTTATAATGCGGAAGTAAAGTAATTGACACAACAAGATTTTGTTTACGAGGAAACCGAAAATGCAGAAAAACCCGGGGACCTAGTTCAGTTTTGAATACTCTCAGAATTAAGCCGTTATACAAAGAACAAAGCCAACTTCGTATAGTTGAGACCAAATAATATACCCCTAGTTACTTAGTTCCCTCAGTATCCCTGCGTTTACGACCTACTGGTCACTCACATGAATCCTAAGACAGAAAATCGCTATCTTGAGTTGCTTTACCGATGTAAAGTCTTAAGCACTCAACTCCTTTTGATCGTCTTCCAAACAGTAAAGGAACAAAGTTGTTTGGTAACTACTCCAAAAATATTTTGATAAAAAGATTCGTTGAGTTTGACAAAGTCTCTTCCGTTTAAACTAGTAAACTTCTGTCGGGTAAGATCAATCTAAATTAGTAACTTAGATTCGGATTCACAACTATCAGATTCGGATATTGAAGAATGCCACCAAATGATAGTTGTCGATCTAAACGGCTATATGATCAAATCTATCAAACATAAACCGGATCTAAGTCGGATCCCATCCGATAAATATGTGTGCACAAATCACGAGATGCAAAAACCAATAAGAAAAATCTTCTTGTCTTCAAATCTTCAACTGCATTCTTATGTACCTGCACACCACAAACTTGAAACCACTTATGATCGATTACACACAGAATGGAGTATGTTAACAATGGATGATCACAAGTTGTCTTTGATCTAAATACAGTTCTAAATATCCCGTCAATACTTTTATCTAGTTTGAGTGACCCTTATGTCAGAAGAAAATGCTCTTAAGAATAATTTAACTAGCTTGGTTACGTTTAATAACATAAAAATAATGACTATATTTTGTGACTTACATACGGCTGTATTCTGGATATCACCAGTGGCTATGTAACATTTATATTTAATCTTATAAAATACCACACTTTGCTAATAAATTTTTCTAAACCTAACCTACCGAAAGTATTTTCAACCCGCAAATAAAAATATATTCTAAAATCAAAGGGAAAAACGGATTGCATATCCTATATACCAACAGAAAAGGTTTGTCCATTGTGTTATATGGATAATCATAGTCTGATACAATGCCATTGGATATATTCAAAGTGTGTTAGAGCACTGCTCGGTCGAACTCGCATGCGTTGTTATCTCAAGCATGTTTGTCAATGTTAGTGATCAAAACTATAAGTCTTGATTTCTAGCCTAATTATAGATGTCTCGGACTAGGACATAGATTGTGTATTTGAGATTAGACTTCACGGCGTTCATCATTTGAAGACGAAGAACTACTAAGGGGAGCTTGTGGAACTTCATCGACAAAAGGTATGTGGAGACTTAAACTCATCTATCACTTGGAAAGTCTATTTCTACTCTATCTCCTATATTGAGACATAATTCGTATTACGATATAGTTTTCTATATACACATTTGAGATTTCGAGCTGAGTTTATCTCGCTTTAATATTTCTCGAAATATATGTTGGCAAGCTTTCGCTTCGACCAAGAACATCTTATATCATGTGAAAATTGCCGAGTAACATCTTACATGGTTTGTGTGATACAATCATTTGGTGTTGTATTGGAATGTTTCGTTATGATTATTTCAATAACTTGAAAATTACTCTGATGCTAATAATATGTGAAAACGACTGTTGTCATCCTCTAAGAAAGTTTCAATGATTGAAATAAGAGTTTAGAACACTTAATCATTATTGGATATGTCATGTTGTGCACTCTTGCACGTATGTAATCCATGTCCGGGAACCATAGCATGCGCACCCGTTTGCGTACCTGTTGGTTTGAGAAATTCGGGAACCTAAGTATGCGTACGCGTTTGCATACTGGCGTACAGGTTCATGCCCGAGAATTTTTGTTGGGATTGAAAGTTCGCGTACCCGTTTGCGTACTGGCGAAACCTAATCTTAGTCCGGGTATTTCAAGTATGCGTAATCGTTTGCATACTTGAAGGTTAAAGTTCTAAAATCGGTTATGAACATGAACATAAACATTTATATAATAAGGAATGCAATCTTTGCAAACCGTGGCTATAATGTTCATGATTGATTCGAGTGAATCAAACCGATTTTGCTTCAATTATGTTCTTGTATAATTCTATGAGAATACAACAATTGAACAACTCTTTAACTAGTTTCATTTGAGTCATTTGAACTAGTTATGGTTAAGATGAATGATAGGTGTAGAATACACCGTATTTAATATCTAGTATTTATTCTTTCTTTGCGAGTTTTCTTGTAAATTATGTATCTTATGTTTACTTTTGAGTTTATTAGGTGCAATGGAGTCATTTGGAGCAAAAAGAAGTGGAAATAGCTACAAAAGTGAAGTCACAAGTGGAGAAAGGCCAAAGTCCAATTGGAACTCGTTCAAATGCAAGATTTCTACTTTTCATTGTGTAGAGGACGAGAAGATGAAGACAATGGCGAAAGAACGGAGTCATTCGGAGTTCGTATGAAGAAGTTATGAGCAAAACAAGAACTTGGAGATTAAGGGCTAAATGGTCATTTCAGAGAGAAGTGCTATTGTCACCCCCGCTGTACGTTAAGGGGTAGTCTTGGTTAAGGGGCAACCCATGAAAGATTACTAATGCACCGTCCTATGCGTTCGGGGCACCTACCGCCTATAACTAACCCTAAATCGGTCGAGAAGATTATCTTCTCCTCTTTCCTTTCTTACATAGGTGAAATTGAAAAGCGACTCTGCCGCTATTGTGAAATCGGGAGAACGGATCGAGAGAAATCGAGAGATTGGAAGCAAATTGGAGTGCAGTGAATGGAGAAGAAGAAATCGTTGTAGTTGATGTAACAAAGATGAGCTCGAGATTGGAAATCGGTGAGTAATTTGAGAGGTAATGTTGATGGTCGCTGCTATAATTTATGCTAGGGTCTGAAGGAATTAGGGTCTACTGCTATTCAATTGAAGCTCGAATCTCCGGTGGTTTTGTTTAAGGAAATGATGGGTCTGTGAGATGATTATGTGTTGTTGAATTGAACAGATGGAAGAGAAATTCATGAAGAATAGAGATGGGTTTGTGATTCTGATGTTCAGGGAGATGAGATTAATGAATCGAGATTGAGTGAATGTTAACTGGGTTCTGATGGTGGTATTGATTGGCTCAAATTGAGAGGAAGAAAATGGGATACATGCTATGGCGCTGGCGGTTCGAAGTGATGACATGTTAGTGCAATGGCTTGGAAAGACGATGAACTGATAGAAGGAGTCGCAACTGAAACAAAGAGATGATGGTTGAGTTCTGTGTTGCCAATGCTAAAGTCTGCAGCTGGCAGTGAGTTGAACTCAGTCATGTGGGAATGGTGTTGCTACAATGAATAATGATGGTTGTGAAGCTATATTGCAGCTGCAATGAGGACTGGTGGTGACTGGCACAGGGAATGGTGAGGAATGGTGAGGCAATGGTTGCAGGGAGCAGAATGGAGTTTAATTGGTCCTGGTGAAGTTGTGAGACTTCAGGGTGTTGGCTATGGTTGCAGGTGGTGTTTCAGATGGAGTGAAGAATGGAGCTGAGAAGAATTGAAGCACTGGTGGAGTTGCTAATGGTGCGCATGATTGCAGAGGGCTAGGATGCTAAGATGAAATGGCTAGAAGATGATTGCTGCAATAGGTTTCAGGGGTTTGAGTTGCAGTAGCGCAGTGGTGCTGCAGATGGACTGAGGTGACTACAGATCATGAGCTGAGCTGCTGTTGATGGCAAGAAGAGAAAGGAGGGGCCATGCTGCTATGATGCTGAGAATGCAAATTTGGAGATGGTTGAGCTGAAGGTTACAGGACTAGCGATGGATGTAGCTGATGCTGCAGTGAAATGTTGGGAGTATCAACTGGTTCAGTTGACATAACATAGTGCAGGCCAAGATGGCTGGAAGGGAAGCAATGATGCACAATGATAGTGCAGCTCAAGTTCTTGCCTGTGCAATGGCCTAGCCTGGCCAAGGCAACTCAGACCACTCAGCCTTGACTAAGAAGCTGACTTGGCTACCTGACTCACCCGAGCTGACTCGTTCCAACTCAGTGATCCTTGACCCGAGATGACTCGGTCCTGACACGTTGACCGGTGACCGGGCGGACTTTGCCGGTCACCTAAGGTACTTTCCGGTGACTTTTCCGGCGGGATTCCGGCCGCAACCCCAGTTTTCCGGCAAGCGTTTTTGGGACAGAATTTCTACACGGGTTTCTCATTCTCGTGGGCCGGGTGAATTTCCAACTAATGGACTTTGAAGACAAAACCTAGTTTTGGAAGGAGAAAAAGACTACAAAAGGGAAGACTTCTACAATGTTTTGGGAGCACGTTTTATTCTATTATTATTATCTCTTCTCTAATTTATTCTAGGGTTTACACCATGAAATATTTTCTCTTTCTTCTTGTGATGAACTCCTTGAATATGAGTACCTAAGTTTTATTATTGGTTATGGAATAAGTTGAATTTCCAAACATGGGTTTTTGTGCAATAAATTAGTTTTCTCTCATATTATCGTTTATGATTCACCATGAATATTGTTACATGATTTGAATGCTTGTTTAGTCGAGTCGCGAATCGATTGAGTTTGTTTTCATCTCTATTGCTAGATTAGGGTTATTATACGCAAAAGTGATAATTAGGATTGCAAGTAGCATAAATATGATTATAGTTTGTAGTGATATATTCTTATGATTATATGTGAATCGTAACCTTTGTTAAATCGGATTAGTGCGCTTTCCACGTTCGATTGCTTTGATTGGCCTGATTTCATAGAACTTAATGCATCTAGGGAATTAAACTTGATTAGTGCTTTTACACGTTAGGTTGTTCCTTTAGGTAGAATTCATATTCGCATCTTTTAATGTGTTTGTTGATGACATGAGGAGATTTTATGGATATTCTTGCGATCAAGGTATTCTAGGGTCTTTGATAAAAGTTGAGATTAAAATATCAATTCTAGTTATTGTGTTGAAAACATGTTTGTGAATGAAAACGAAATCCATGACCAATACTTTCTCATCCTTAATTTGCGTGTTTACTTTTTATTGTTTTGCTTTTATTTTATTTTCGCTTATAAAATCACAAAACTATTTAGGTGTTATTTATGGGAACCGAAACAATTTGACAACCTAGACCTCTCTGTGGGATCGATCCTTTCTTGCCCTTGCTATATTTATATTTTGAGTAGTAAGAAAGTGTAAATTATTTTTGACGCTTACGACTGCGGTCAATGAATAAGGTTGATATGAGAGTAATCATATGGCTAACCTCGGTTAACTATTTGTGAACCAACATGGTGTAAACGTTTGGGTACGGTTACATAAACCCAAATGAGGGTACATTTCATTTGTGTGTAACAAGCTAATTAAGTTCGATCTAACGGTTGAAAGATATTAGCTTGGTTGAATCAGGTTTTTCATCTAACGGTGAATATTTAATGTTTTGTTACCAAGGTAACTTGGATTGCAAACCCTGATTTGAAAACTATATAAAGGAGAACTCTAGAAACTGGGAAACCTAATCCCCACACCTCATGTGTGTTACTAGTTGCATAAACTAGAGTCGATTCTCCTTTAACCTTAGGTTTCTTCGAGACCCTGTAGGTTAACGACTTGAAAAACTTCATTGGGATAGTGAAGCCAGACCCAGCTATTCTCTTTGTAGTTGCGTGTTCCGATCTTTCTCGGTTCTATCATATTGAGTACAATTGAAATAATTGACTCGAGATCAATTTCTCCGATAGGCAAGATAAAAGTAATCACAAACATCTTCGTCTCATCGTTTGTGATTCCACAATATCTTGTTTCGCTAGTAGATTAAGATTATTGTGAGGTGATTGATAATACTAGGCTGTTCTAAGGGAATATAAGTACGATTTATCAATTAGTTCATGTTCACCTTGATTTATCAAAAGACAGAACAAAAACTCTTTGGTATTTCAGTAGGAGACAGATTTATTCAATCTGTAGACTTTTTTGTGTGAGACAGATTTGTTTATCAAGTCTTCGACTTTGGGTCGTAGCAACTCTTGGTTGTGGGTGAGGTCAACTAAGGGAATCAAGTGCGTAGTATCTTGCAGGGATCAGAGACGTAAGGAACGCAACTGTACCTTGAATCAGTATGAGATTGATTAGGGTTCAACTATAGTCCAGTCCGAAGTTAATTGGTAGTAGGCTAGAGTCTGTAGCGGCTTAATACAATGTGGTGTTCAATCTGGACTAGGTCCGGGGTTTTTCTGCATTTGCGGTTTTCCTCTTCAACAAAATTCTGGTGTCTGTGTTATTTCTTTTCCGCATTATATTTTGTTATATAATTGAAATATCATAGGTTGTGCGTTAAGATCAATCAATTAGAATATCCAACCTTTGGTTGTTGATTTACATTGATTGACACTTGAACATTGGTCTTTGGTACCGTTCAAGTTACTCCTCTTATATTCAATCGGGCTCGCAGACTTCTATTTGCTGATTATGGATTGAATTAAGAGTTAGAGATATTAAACTATTTAATATACTTTTCTCTAGATTGAGTCTGACTGTCTAGTTGATTCTATAGAAAGTATATTGGAGTAAGTCCTCTCAGATCGCCAAACGAATTGTTGGGTGTGGTTGTTAGACCCCCGCATTTGTAATTGGTATCAGACCAGGCAAACACATTAAAGACCTTATAAGTTTGTGTTTGTAAGCGATCTGATATGACAGAATCGCTATCTCTATAAACATACCACCAGTCTTCGATGGCTCAAATTACTTGTGGTGGAAAATTGTTGTGCGTGTCTTTCTTCAAGCGCGTGATTTTAAATCATTGGTTTATGTAGTTAATGGCTATGATGCTTCCGTTATGGCAATAGGAAATGCGACCGTTCCAAAGGATATTGGTGCATATGACGCGCGAGATACTTCTTTGCAAAGCGAACTCCGAAGATTTGGATGCCATCATACATGCCATTACCCTAGATCTTCAGCACCATGTGACTACGTGCACTCGGTCTAAAGATGCTTGGGATATCTTGGAAACCGTATTTGAAGGGAATACCAGTGAAAAGGAAGCTAGGCTTCAAAACCTAAATTAGAGTAGGAAAACCTTCGTATGGCGAGATGAAGATTCATTTGATGTGTTTAATTACAAAGTGTTTGAAATTGTTAATGCATCCTTTGCATTGGGTAAGACTATTCCTGAAAAGGACATTGTGATGAAAATTCTCATATCGCTGCCATCTAGATACGATTCTAAGAAGCATGCCATCATTGAAGGAAATAACCTTGATACTCTCTCCAGAAATATACTGGTTGGAAAGCTAAAGATCTTTGATCATGAGCATACATCCAAAATCGGAAAGGATGTTGCCTTCAAAGCACAAAAGAACACTAAATTACTTGACAAAAGTAAAAGTGTTTATGCCTCTGAGGATGATCTTTTTGAGGCTGATTCATCAGATGAAGATCTTGACAAGTCAGTCTCTTTGATCAGAAGACAGTTTAGAGATCTCTTATTGAAGAGAAGTAAATGGTTTTCCAGAGACAAACCTAGGTCATCAGTTAAACCTCAAAATCACATTCCTCCTAAAAACAGGGATGCTGACGAGGCTGATGACGAGGATATGCCACAATGCTTTAAGTGTAAAGGTTTTGGTCATTTTGCAAATGAGTATTGTAGAAAATACACTGGGAACAAAGGTCTTGCTGCAACTCTTAATGAAATGTCTGATCACTATGATTCCAATGAAGATGAAAAATCAAGTGTTGCGCTTCTTTGTGAAGATATTGATTTTGATAATTGTAGCAATACATACATCAATCTTGATATTCTTTCAGAAGGAGACACAAGCAATCTGGAAGAGAAAATTGACCTTTCTATTGGAAACTCTCGTCAGATTTTTCAGTTCCACTCTGTGTCTAGCGGCTTGCAAAAGTACATCTCGGGTTCGAATCATCTTATCCATTGACATGCTCTTATTGTTCACTCAAAGGTCATGAACTCTCAAAGTGTTTCAAGTACAAACACAAGATGAGATATGTCAATAAACTTCAACGAAGAGCAAATCGGCTAGCAAACAAGCTCAAACTTGTTCAAAAAACGCCGAGGTATGTAAAAATTTATCTTCTTCAATGAAGTTAGTTTCCAAAGAGAAAACAAGACCACTAGAAAAATAGTATGGTCTAAACATTTTGATAGACATGGTTCTATGAATTCCTTTCAAAAAGGTTATGGTGGACAAATTGTTGTTCACCGCAGCACAACTTAATTGTGTTGTTTTGGTGCATCTTGTCTCATGTGCCTGATTAAAAGAGACAAGATTGTGCACACCTCAGGCTTTAAGAAAAAAAATGTTTTTGTTTTCTTAGATTTGCCGTGTGTTTTATAAAATTGGAATTCTTTCATATTGGAAGGGACTTCCCTATTTAATCAATAAAAGAGGGTTATTCTCGACAATTCTACTCTCTTTAGGGTTGTGATTGTGCGTGCGTGAACCTGTGTGGTTAAAGGTTCCGTAACCCTACATTCCTTTTCCTTCTCTGAAACTCTTTTCATCTTACGACTGCATGTTGAGTTTAAATTGTGATTTCCTCTCACAAACCCATACATGTATTGATAATACTCCAAGCATCATGTGTTCTGATGGAAAAAATATTAATATGATTGTTAAGCCATCAATCATGAAAGAAAAAGAGAAATCTCCGTTACCTCCAACTTTGAAAATAAAAAGAAGGAATGCGAGGAAGCCAAAAGTTGTTCCTTCGAATTCTCATAAGTTTTATGGTGTTCTTGAAGAGTTGAAGGAAACAAAGAAGGAGATTCAGCAAATAAAGGCTTTTGTTATGAGAACTCTCGAAATTCAGAAGGCCCTGGTTCGACATCATCAGCCTAGAAGGTTTGTTGGAATTGACTCCTTTCTTCACGAACCTTATGTACCTATGGCTGTTGACGACAAGGAGTTCGGGGACGATAAAGAATTCTTCAGAGGTCTCAATGTCTAGTAAATCTTCTTATGAGAATTTATTTCTTGTATTTTTAGAAGAATAACTAGGGTTTGGAATAGCCATTATTGTGAGTACACATAGCTATGTCCAACGTTTTCATCTTCATGTTTTTAGATCTATTTATTTAAATTCTAAGTTTTTTGGAAGATGATGTTTGCAATTTTAATCTTTACGATTTTATGTATTGCAAATTGTTATGGGATATGTTGTTTATGTCCGTGAACCTGTGACTGTCCCATACTTGTTCAAAGTTATCTCTATTATGTCGGTATGAAAGTATTGATAAAAGATAGAATGAACTTTTGACAAACAAAAGTTAAAGCCTTTTACGTCATTATGCAAATTTTGATGGAAGAGAGGATGAACTTTTGTTTACAAGGATTAAGTCTATTATATGTAATTGTGCAAATAGTGATGAAAAATAGAATGAATCCTTGTATATTCCTCAGTATTGGTCGATCTCCGATCCACATTTTTGTGCACATATTGTGTTGCTCCGTAAGTTCTCTTATGTCGAGCATGACCAATTGAGTTGATCATTTTTGTGGTTGATTCAATTGATATTTTTGGATTCAAATTCATGTTTTCATGTGATTTGGTTATATCCAAATAAATCCTTCTTTTCTTGTAAAAGCAAGGTCGCCTTTGTTGTTCTTTCGGGAATGATATTTTATGGGGGAGAGTTCTTAATTTAACTTGTGCTTGATTGCCAAATCTTTGTGGGGAGTGCGGTTGTGGAATATTATAGGGGTTATCTTGTATCTTTATAAACTCCTTGATGAATGCATTTAGCTTCGGCTTTATGATTGCATCTAAATAAGTTGGTATGTTATTCTCTTTTTGTAGGATCAGAATATCGCAACACCAATATCCTTGCGAAATCCTTGAACGGCACATTGCGAAGATATCGCAGATTGGTAATAAAAATGACGTAATGGATGACGACAGCATGAACACGAGAAAGATGTGAAGACCTAGCGAGATTTAGGAGTGTTGCGAGAATTAAAATTTGAATACTTGCGAGAATGTCGCAAGTCGATCCGAAAAATAAAGGGACGGCTTATTTGTCATCCAATATGTAACGTCCTATATAAAGGGCCGAGTAGGCCTAAGAGAAGAGATATCTTTTTAGAGTGGAGGGAAAGTTTTGAGGAGAGAGAAATTTGAGAGCGATATTTGTATTCCCGATTTCATTTCCCCTTTGTAAAATTCTTAATTCAATTAATAAAAAGTGTGATTGTTGATCTGAAAGATGTGTTGAATGTTATGAATTCCTGTGAGGGATGTATTGTAGGATTTCCTGCAATCACATAATGGCGCTAGAAACATGGATTGATTGAGGATTGATATTGTGATTTGAAAGAATTTGGAGTAGTAGGAAAGGAATTTCATAAAATTTTCAACAACTTATTAAGATTGAAAAATGGCTAGAAGAAGGCATGCATCGAAACAACCAACAACTGTTAGAAGGAGTAGGAGACTTGCTAGAAAAGGGAGAGATGAAATGGAAGAATCTTCAAGAGTGAACACAAGAAACGATGGAGAAAATCAAGTTCAACCGCCAATTCAACGTACACCAATACAAAATAGAACTATGGATTATGACAGAGTGAGTGTACATACTTGGCGATTCAGATTCTGTAGATGAAATGGGAGAAGAGCAGCAGTTAGGAAACAATGGATGAGAGGAGAGAGATCAAGAAGTAATTGGAGGAATAATTCATGGAAATGAAGAGATTACATCATTAGAGGCATTGAGGCAAACAATACATGAAGAAAGGCGATTAGAAGCAGAAGAACGTGCAAATCTGACAAGGCAAAATCATGAGCTGAGGATGGAAAACATGAGATTACAAAGTAGAAGGTCAAGAAGCACTACGAGATCAAGTTCAAGATCAGTTAGAGAAGAAATAAGACGAAATTTTCCGGTGGAAAATGCTAATGAAGAAATCCGAGAGGAAGTACAAAATCCAGAAGAAGAACGTCGCGAAAGAAGAGAAGTAATGGAAGATCGTTATAACCAACGTGGTGAAACTCTTCAAAATGGGCAAAACGATAGAAATCAGGGAAATAGACAATGTCAGAGACAAAATAATCAAGATGGCGAAGAAAATCAGGAAGAATGAAGGAGAATATTACATGGGAGAGAAGTTCAAAGAAATCGACAAATGATTGAAGATGAAATCGAAAGACATTGCACTGAACAAGCACGTCTAGCTTGCGAGAGGGAAAGACTGAGAGCAGAAGTGGAATAACAAGAGTTACAAGAGGCAATTCGCCAGAACAATCATGATAATCGAGAGAGAAGGCATGAACAAAATCGCAATAATGATAACATCAATGAAGAATATGATAGAGTACAAAGGAGAACTGAAAGGCGGCAAAGAAGAGAAAATGAGAAATATAACGGTGTACGAATTCATGAAAGGAATGAAAGAGAAGATCGCAGAGAGAGGCGAGAAGAAAACGATGAACAAGAAAATGAAAACAGATATGAACGCAGAAGAAGATAGGCGGAGTTAAAAAGACCAACGGATCCAAATTCTGGTGTAAATGAACAAATTTTGAGAGAATTAGCGGAAATGAGAGGGATGTTAAATAACAAAAGAGAAGGAGGAAGGAGACAACTGGATGAAGCCATAGAAGAAGCTGCGAAAACCCCATTCACACAAGAAGTACAATTAGGAGGAATACCCTCAAAGTGCAATTTACATGCGTTAAATAGCATTTTTGACGGCACCACTTGTGCGATACAACACATCAAAGCTTATGTGAGATGTATGCTGCAATGGGAAAACCATGATGATGTATTGTGCAAATATTTTGCATCAAGTTTAACAGGAGAGGCCTTGAAATGGTTTGAAGGTTTGCCAAAGAACACTATAACATCTTTCAATCATTTGCAAGCTACGTTTTTAGGGGCGTATATAAGTAACAATTCCTCGCGACCTGGCATTGAAGATGTATTTGGGTTAAAGCAAAGGGTTGGCGAAAGTCTGAAACATCTAACCATGAGATGAAAGACAATGTGTAGTGATATGGCTGGTCGTGTGGATGAGAGATACCTCATTCTATCATTCATTAACGCTATGTTCGCAACCAATCTGTTATACATTCAAATTTCCAGAGTTAAGAATACGATCACAATGACTGAGTTGCGAGAATTACAGGAGGAGTATATTGCTCTTGAGGAAAAGCAAAATGAGATGGAATCATACCCAATTGCGAACACAAGCTCAAAAGCAGCGAATGCAAGTTTGTTACCTAAATTGATAAATACAGTGGCGAGCGTTCATAAGGACAACAAGGAGGATAATGGAAGATAGTCGTGAAGCTAGTAGCTATGGGAAGTCGTGATCAAGAAGAATTCGAGAGAGAAAGAAACTTCTATAGCCGTGGTGGAAATAACAAAATTCAAAGACTTGATCAGCCACAAGAAACTTATGGAGGTCAGAGACAAAACCACCACAGAGGACGGGGAAGTCATAAGATAATATAGGAAGAAATTAAAATGCCACCATTAAATGCTAGTGTGGAGAAAATATGGGAAGCTATAATATTGATGGAAAACATACCCGCGCCATGGAACATGGGAAGTGAACCACCTCCAAGCGACAGAAGTCATGAATTTTGCTCTTATCACCATTTTCATGGACACTCAACAAATGATTGCAGGAATATAAAAAGAATCATTATCAGAATGATAGATCAAGGGAAATTAAATCATTTTCTAAAAAACCAAACTCAGTCTCAACCATTGCCACCACCGCCAGAAATTCGCAGGGTAAATACAACAAAAGGTGGAGAAACATTTGTAATAGAAGTTGGAGCAAAGGCAAAGAATTTGTTCTGTCACTCTATTGTACATTCGTACAACACGATTGAAGACTTTCATGATAACACTCTCAGCAGGGTCTTCGCAAGAGATGCTGATGATAAAGAAATAATGAACATTGCGAAAGCATCGCCACTGAAAGAATGGCAAAAGCAGATTATTTCCTTCACCGCAGAAGAAGTACCTGAGGGTGGCAAGATGCACGATAATCCATTAGTGGTAAGGTTAGAGATTAACCCAAAACCTAGTGATGATGAAGATGATGAAGCTGAGAATACATGGGCAATAAACAGAATTTTAATCGATACTGGAAGTTCCGTGGATATTCTTTTTTATCATACTTAGAAAACTATGGGTGGAAAAGATGAAGATTTAATACCTTCAACTTACAAGATCTATGGTTTTAATGGTACTGCCAATAAACCTAAAGGAGAAGTCAGCATGCGAATTCCACTGAAAGGATTGTCCTTTGAAATTCTGTTCTGTGTAGTCGATGTGAAATCGCCATACAACGCATTGATTGGACGACCTTGGTTACATGGGATTCTAGGTGTAGCATCGACTTTCCATCAGTGTATCAAGTTCCCTCATCCCAGTGGCATCTGCATAGTAAAAGGAGATTGGATTGAAGGAAAGAAATGTTATGAAATTGATATAGAATCTTGCGAAGAAAGAGCTGCGAAGAAGAAGAATTGGAAACACAACATCAAAGAAAAATAAAAAATTGAAAGATTGATGGTAGATGCAATAGAACAGAGAGAAGAAGAAACGCTGCGAAGCCAATGCATGTTGAAGATAAGAAGCGGCGAACATTTCGCAACAGATAAGAAAATAACAGAAAAATTCAAAAGTGCAGAGGCAGAAAGTAGCAGAAGTAAGAGACTTAAAGAATGAATGTACTTGTTGACTGCCAAAATAAAATTGGGAGGAGAAAGAAAAATGTATGGTTGATTTGTTGAAAAAAAATAAAAAATAAATAATTTTTTTTTTTATGAATAACAAAGATGAGATTGCGAAAGAGCTGATATGCAGAAGAAGAAAATATATTTTATGAATGATAAAGATGAGATTGCGAAATTACAAAAGAGCTTATATGAAGAAGAATCAACAAAATAATCAGACAGGGGCGAACCTACTATGGCGTACACCCTAGTTCGCGAAATCAAAATTTCGCAAGAGGCAAATGTAAGACCTAAAGTGCGTCATAGAAGGGGGTACCTATTGCATGGCTCAGCGAAAAGGTTACACCGCCCATGGAACCCGAGTCATGGAGATTCGGGTCAATAAAGCCCATCCAGGAGAGATACCTTGGATTTCCAACCTAAGCTAATGACTTAGGTTGGACGACTGAGGGTCTCTTCTAAGGAGCGCAACATCTGATCAAGGTGTCGAGGTACACGGTTGAGCCAAGAGTGCCCGGGGCGTCTGGAACTACCCTGGCCATTCTTGGAAAGTCTTGACGGATGCTGCACTCAGCCCGAAGAAAACCCCACTTAGGGTGCAGTCTCGTAACCATAAGCCCTATAGGCAAAAGGAATAAGAGGCTGCGAAAACAACTGGTTGTTGTTAAGACCGGATGGGAGGAGCCAACCTTGTATGGTAGAGGTACGCCTCCTTGAAGGGGAAACCAAGGGGAAGATAAGGGCGGTACCCTCCATTAGGGAGCTGATAAGTCTCTTAAGACGCAAATGTCATGAGGCTTTATTTTCACAAGAAAATTTAGGCTTGTCATATTTGTGTGACAATCCTGAAGAGGCAATAATACAAAAGAAAAAGATAAGACGAGATCAATGGGTCAGTACATGAAAGTGTAAAGACGTCCTGCGATTTCGTCGCAAGACGGCAATGTCATGGGGCTTTATGTTCGCAAGAATATTTAGACTTGTCATATTGTCGCATGAAAAACATCCTGCAGAGGCAACAATACTAGAGAAATGATAAGACAAGATCAATGGGTTTTTGCATGCAAGTGCAAAGACGTCCTGCGATTTTGTCGCAATGACAAGAGGTGGCACAATAAGACCTTTAACTAGGAAGGCAAAATAAGACCACATAAGAGAAAAATAAAAAATAAAATCTTGGAAGCAACCAAGAAATACCTACTTGCGAAAATTCAGCAGAAACAGCTGCGAGACTGAGGCATGAATACATGTCGTTATTCAAAAATAACTTGCTTAATCTTTCATTTGAATGCAAATAACAGAGGCAAGTATGGGAATGTATAGAATAAGAACATGTTATTTGTCTTCATATGACAGATTTACGCACTCATAAAATGAAAGGTTGATAATATATTGATCAATTATATTGCAAAAAAGAATTGATTTTAAATATGTGCGAAAGGAACAAAAGATAGAACTTGCACTTGAATATTCAAGAAGTTTTGCAGAAAAGACTTGCACTTGAAGATTCAAGAAGTTTGCAAACAAAAGATTACAAAGATTGGAGATTATAAGAATGAATGTACAGATATTACAAAAAGAGAAAGAAGGAAACAAAATTATTTCTTGTGTGACTCTTTTACTTCATCGTCTTCATCGATAATTCTTCTTCTTCGCTTCTATCGATTCCTCTTCTTCACTAGCACCACTTTGTCAGAGATATCCGAGAGGAGGGACATTCTTGGGGATTTCTTCTAGGAGGCAAGGATATGCGAGAATGAGGGATATTGTTATCATCGTAGATTGTCTTAATAGTTTGATTGCGAAAAAGAATAGCATCATTCTTAAAATTCGCAACTGTAATCTTTAGTTGTCTCTTGATCTAGAATATTTATCATCTCGAGAAGAAAGATTCTTTGCGAGTGTTGCTCCTTCTGGACTCAAGTTCTTCAATCCTTTTGAGAAATCTCTCTTCAACCCCGCGAACATGTGACAATGAATCAACAACTTGATGACAATTTTATGAAAGACAAATAGTAAAATAAAGAAGAACAATTAACAACCTTCTCTGTCAGAAATCATATCCCTAATCAAGGCCGTATGCTCACCTTGAAGACTAACATTAACACCTAAGTTATTAAGCGTCATCCGTAATTTTCGCAGCCCAAGCAAATTCATCATCATTATTTATGAGAAGAAGGGAGCGAATTTGATTCTCTCTTTCGCTAAGTATATCATTTTTGCGGTTAGATTCATCTCGTTCAATTTGAACCTTAAGAAGAGTCTTTTGGAATTTCGCTAGTGCTTGAGCACCTTGTCTAGCGATACGATCTTTATCATCTATGAGATCGCTGATTTTGGTTCTTAAAGTACTAATTTTCTATTTAGAATTAAGATAGAGACGCTTAAATTGGTTGGCTAAACCCAAACTGGATCTATGATCAATTTTTAAGAGGCGAAATTTGGATTGGAGTTCATTTAGAGGAAGAGATTTAATCTTGTCATTTGAAAAACTATTTAAAGAATTGTTGAGGTGCTCAAGGAGGGTATTATTATCCACAGAGTCAGGGAATGAGTGAATGAGAATGGCTTCATCAGAAAGGTTATAGACGTCTGCGAAAATGGTAAATCAGATGAGGGAAGATAATGAGAAAACAAAATGAAGCAAAAGAGAAAAGTCTCATACCATAAAGTTGTTGGTTGGCACTTTGAAGACTAGATATCTAGTTCTTCTGAGTGGAAGAATCAGCTTCTAATTGCTTAGTCTTCTCATCCCAAAAAGACTCCTCGGAGATGTCACCATGAGTTGTTTCAAGCAATATATCATAATCACCATCACTATCATAGTCAACATAAGATTGTTCTCGCTGAATTTCATTTCTCTTCACGAAGTAGGTGAATGATTCTTCTTTTCAAGAATATCCAATTAAAGTGCCCAAGGATTGGCCTTTTCTCATTAGCATCAATCAAATATTCATCACAAACCATATGCCCATTAGAATTATCCATATCTTCCTTATATTGAAGGAAAATGAAGAAATTATCAAGATATAACTTTTTTGAAATTCCTCTTGTAAAATCAAACTTATAAAAAGAACTTTTTGTTCACAAAGGTAAGAATCCTCCCAAGACATACCAAGGTTGTTGAGGAAAACCACAATTCCAGAATATTGGTCATAACCAGTAAATTGGTTTTGATTATACCCATGGAATTGGTAGTTATCACATTCTGAGGTTGAAAGAGAATTCATGTATTGTCATCCATGAGAAACAAGGAGCATCACATATACCGAGGTTAAAAACCTTAAAATAAGAAAAATAAAACAAAAACTAAAAACAAAAATAAGAAACCAAAATCATTGACGCAGCTTAAGTAAAATTTGCGCAAAAAATAAATTACACTTTCTTACTACTCAAAATATAAATATAGCAAGGGCAAGAAAGGATCGATCCCACAGAGAGGTCTAGGTTGTCAAATTGTTTAGGTTTCCTATAATAAACATTTTTAGGGGTTTTGTGATTATAATAAACTAAATAAAAGCAAATAAAGCAAAGCAAACAAATCAAATCGAGGATAAGAAAGTATTGGTTACGGAGTTCGTTTTCAATCACAAACATGGTTTCACCACAATAACTAGAATTGATATTTTAATCTCAACTTTTATCAAAGACCCTAGAATACCTTGATCGCAAGAATATCCCGCAAATCTCCTCATGTCATCAACAAACACATTAAAAGATGCGAATATGAATTCTATCTAAAGGAACAACCTAACGTGTAAAAGCACTAATCAAGTTTAATTCCCTAGATGCATTAGGTTCTATGAAATCAGGCCAATCAAAGCAATCGAACGTGGAAAGCGCACTAATCCGATTTAACAAAGGTTATAACTCACATATGATCATAAGAATATATCACTACAAACTATAATCATATTTATGCTACTTGCAATCCGGAATTATCACTTTTGCGTATAATAACCCTAATCTAGCAATAAAGATGAAAGCAAACTCAATCGACTCGCGACTCGACTAACAAGCATTCAAATCATGTAACAATATTAATGGTGAATCATAAACGATAATATGAGAGAAAACTAATTTATTGCATTAAAACTCATATTTGGAAATCAAACTTATTCCATAACCAATAATAAAAATCTAGCTCATATTCATGGAGTTCATAACAAGAAGAAAGAGAAAATACTTCAAGGTGTAAACCCTAGAACAAAGTAGAGGAAAAAGAATAATAAAACGTAGTCTCCAAAACATTGTAGAAGTCTTCCCTTTTGTAGTCTTTTTCTCCTTCCAAAACTAGGTTTTGTCTTCAAAGTCCATTAGTTGGAAATTCACCCGGCCCACCATGGAGAGAAACCCGTGCAGTAAAATATGTCCCAAAAACGCTCGCCTTAGGAAAATCGGGATTGCGGCGGAACTTGGCCGGAAAAGTCGTAGGAAAACTAGCTCGGTGGCCGTGCAAAGTCAAACTGGTCAATGGCCAATCGGTCTACACGGCCGAAGTCGGCTCGGGTCAGGACTCGGTCAATCACCGAGTCAGAACAGAATCCGATCGAGTCAGGGTGACAAAGCTGAGTTGGAATCGAGTCAGCTAGCTAACTCGGCTGACTGGTTCTAGCCAGGCTACTTGCCCATGCCAAATTTGTAGCACAATCATTGTGCATCACCAACTTGCACTTCAGCTTACAACCTTACAATCTGCCATGTAGCCTCATAACCTGCAAACTCGCAATCTCCAGCTGCGCACCCAGCTACAACAGATGCAACACTAACTCCATTCCTTGCTATTGCAATTCTTTACAGCTCAATTCCTATCCCTGGCTTCAGTTAAGATGCAACTTATCACTCCATTCTCAGAGGCATACAAGCATTCACTCCATTTCAACCACCACCAGCATACACATCCCTGTAATTGAGCTCCAACACAGTCCCATCTTATTCCACACTTCCCTGCAACAGCAACTTTACTTCATGCCTGCACAAGCAACACTTTGTCTTCCCTAGCTCAACGACAACAGCTGCAACACCTTCATACTACCTGCAATTCTCAATGGCTGCAACATCCTTATAGCTCAATCAAATCCAGTCCCATTCAATCCACCTGAACCAACTATCTCAAGCCATCAGTCCCATCCCCTTGTCATGTTCTCAATCCAAGACCCCTACTGACTCAACTCGCCCACTAACGGCGGCCGGCTCAAACCAATTACTCCATCTCCTCAAAGCCTACTCCTTCATTCCCCCAGACTGCAACAACCGATGCAACTCCTGAGTTCACAGCTCAAACTTCCACCAACACCAATTGCAGCTCCACTTCATTTCATTCCCTGGTATTATACTAATTCCAACACCAGGCAACAGTGCCATATGAAAAGTGTTCTGCACTTCAACTCCACATAACTCTTCCTCTAGCTTCCTGCACAACTCAGAATTTGAACCAGCACCACCCGGACTACAGCTTGCAAGCTCCACTATAGCTCACCACCAATTTCACTTCCAACTAACAGCCAGCACCCATTCAACACATAGCACCACCACCATTGCTCGGCTCACAAAGCCACTGGGTTCCTTCATGACTCTCATGACAATTTCGGTTCAAGATCCCCAATCCTATAGCTTCCTCAAGTACTAAGCACAACCTCAACCAAATCCACCACTGGACCACTAAGTGCATTTGCACTTCAACCATCCAGTGAGAACTTCCATCTGCAATCAATGCCTCCAAACCAACTTCCCGATCTTTGTCTCCCATTCTTTGCCATCACTAGTAATCCAGCACCACCAGTTTCCATTCTTTCCAATTCTTCATGTTACAGTGTGAATCTACAGTACCAAAATAAGCAAATCCAATTTCAGTATTCGGCAAACCTCAAAGTCTGGTTGATGTTGCTGTTGAGAGAAATCTTCAATTCCATCGCCTGCAAATGAACTCTTTTTTTTAATGAAGTAAGAACTTTATTTGGTGGGGAGCTTGCCATGTCGCCCTCACTTAGCCATTGAACCAAGCACCAGCTCCATTCACCATTGTTTGCGGACCAATTAATCTTCAATCGAACCTCCATAGAACCCTAATTCAGCTCAAGTCGGGTTCGTTCTTCCTCACTGATTTACCGATGAGTGACACAGACACCATCCTTGTCTCGACCAAATTTAATCATCCAAGAACCCCTTTAACTTCACCCATTTTCGTGTGGACAAACCCACCTTCTACATCTCGATCTAATTCTCTCAAGAACATTCAATTTCTTCCACAATCTTGATTCACATCAATTAAGTCCTTCTCTCGCAGCCATAACCCCCATCGGTTCCTCCATTAACGGCGAACTCAATCCCCGCCTCGGTCTCGAACTCTCTCTCGAGATTCAATTGAACCCACGATTCACCATCTTTTCTTCAAGCTCCACCGCACCATCTTCTTCTTTCCTTGGCAGCGTCAGGACCATTATAACTCATTTCGAATCTCTCTCGAATTAGCAACAGCATCTCTTCACAGATCAAACCCATCTTCGATTTCTCCCTGAGCTTCAGCTATGCCTCCAATTCATTCAAGAGTTTTCGAACAAATGAGATAAACTCTCCCGATGTTAGGTTTAGATAAGGGTCGGTTATTCAGTGTCTGGTCACAGTGATAATGGCTAACCTGATGGCAGCCCCTTAACCATTACCCGGACTGCGGATAGTGTTCACCCTGGAAATGACAAAATTGCCCTTTTTGCTTCTGAGTTCTTGTTTTGCTCATAACTTCTTCATACGAACTCCGAATGACTCCATTCTTCTCGGCATTGTCTTCATCTTCTCGTCCTCTACACAATGAAAAGTAGAAATCTTGTATTTGAACGAGTTCCAATTGGTCTTTTTGCTCCAAATGACTCCATTGCACCTAATAAACTCAAAAGCACACATAAGATACATAATTTACAAGAAAACTCGCAAAGAAAGCATAAATACTAGATATTAAATACGGTGTATTCTACACCTATCAATCATCCCCAATCCCTTGCATGGAGTCAGAGAAGATACTAGATAGTTGTGCCATAGAAGATTCACGTGGAAAATCTTCCCTTGCGAAAGAACTATCATTATCATCATCATTGTCAGAACTTTCACTAGGCTGAAGATTTGAAGGAGAAGGAGAATGAACTTTTCGTTTCTTTGAAGGTGAAGCAGTGGATTTCCCCTTGCGAAGAGGACCTTTACCCTTACTTTTAGTCTTCGCAACCTTAGAACTCTCTGCTTCAACAAACTCAACGCCAACCTTCGCACACGAATGAAGATAAGAAACAGAGGCAACAATATTGTTTAAAATAATAAAAGAAAGTATTTCTCACTTCATCCGTGATCGAACGGAGCGCCACTAGGGTACTTGCCTTAGCAGTTCTTTTGTAGCTTTTTCTTAGCTTGGTAATCTGAAAATTTCGCAAGATTAATAGGTATAAAAAGGAGTGAAAATTATAAACTGAGCGAAATTTAAGAAATATACCTCTTTCGCTTTCTCGGGCCAATTAAATATCCAAGGTTGATAATTGGCGAGATTCGAGAAGCACATGTGAACTGAAATATAAGGTCCTTTCAAAACCGAGCGGAAAGATGCACCATCTGTCGTCTCAGAGTGACGAGGAATATTGTTCTTGCAGGAATTCCAGTCGATGTCTTGCATAAGTACTTTGTCGTGGCAACATTTTCTCTCCTCTTCAAGCGAGCACCAATGAAGTTTTATCATTCTTCATGTTTATTACTTCATAGTTTTCGAAGAAGCTCTCTCATGTATATTTTCGGCGAATATCTCTAAATCCTAAAATTCAGGATCCCTGACTTCTTTTGGGTAAAGAGATCCTTTACCAGCACCACGGTTGGCGAACTCAAGCATTAAGCGGATACAATCCCCACTCAATTGGTAGATGGCTCGCGAGAATTTCGTATGAGCAAGAATTTCATAAAATAAGGGAAGATCAGGATCATAGAGAGGAATGGGAAGGCCAGCGAGAATCTGACCTAGCGAAATTATGATTTCGTTATCATCACAATGATGATCAGAAAATAACTTGGCAGAAAGAATGGATTTAGATTCTTGATTGGGAATGGTAGTTAATATGAAACCCTTCTCTTCGAGATCTTTCTGAACTTTTTCCATAGAAGTTTCATATTTACGACCGACTGGAGGCATTTTCAGAGTATGGGAATGAAGAGAAAATTGAAAATCAGAAGAAGTAGAAAGACGAGGATTTACAGCAGCAGAAACGGAAGTTACGGAGAGATGTTGAAGAAAAGTTGCAGAGAAAATAAGAAGGAAGGTAAAAAAGAAGAAGAGAGGAATAAGAAAAGTATATATAGAGAGAAGGATTCTCGAAAAGGTAAACACATTTAATGCGAAGAGTAGACATGAACGGTTGAGAAATAGCGGTTGAAAAAGACGTGTCAAGAAATGGATGGAAGAAGAGATACGTGTAATAAATTCTGCGTAAAAGTACAGAATCATGTTAATACAGAAAAATATGAAAAGATGAACAGCTGCGGCATTTTGAAAATACTAGTTCTCATGACATTCTCTTCTTCGCAGAGAAGAGGCAAGATGTAGGATCATAATATCGCAACACCAATATCCTTGAGAAATCCTTGAACGGCACATTGCGAAGATATAGCAGATTGGTAATAAAAATGACGCAACGGATGGCAATGACATGAACACGAGAAAGATGTGAAGACCTAGCGAGATTTAGGAGTGTTGCGAGAATTAACATTTGAATACTTGAGAATGTCGCAAGTCGATCAAGAAAATAAAGGACAGCTTAGTTGTCATCCAATATGTAACGTCCTATATAAAGGCCGAGTAGGCCTAAGAGAAGAGAGATCTTTTTTAGAGTGGAGGGAAAGTTTTGAGAGAGAAAGTTGAGAGCGATATTTGTATTCCCGATTTCATTTCCCCTTTGTAAAATTCTTAATTCAATTAATAAAAAGTGTGATTGTTGATCTGAAAGATGTGTTGAATGTTATGAATTCTTGTGAGGGATGTATTGTAGGATTTCCTGCAATCACACTTTTGGTCATGAAGTATCTCTATGAAAATTTCATGAGGATCCCACTAGTTTTCGTACCTTTGCCAATTTATATTGACAAAAAGGGGGAGAATAAATGTGTAGTTTCATACTACAAATACATATGGTTTATGGATCATTATGTAAGGGGGAGTGGTTTTCATGTTGAGATGAAGTATTAACTAAGGGGGAGTCATCCATATCACCATAGTATTGTTGTCAAAGTTGTGATACAATTGAACTTTGATGTTGTGTAATAATACTATGACACTGTATAACAATGATTGAGAGCATTTGTTTTCTCATTTTTATCGCTACGGATCTTCAACAACTATGATGCTGAGTTGAACACGTTTAGAATCATGGAGTACTTGGAAGTGACGAAGATTTCGAGTCGTGTTGAAGATGCCAAGGAGATCAGGCATTTGGATGAGAAGCTACAATTTTTAATTATTTTGTAATCCATATGTATTGATAGTTTTGTCACTAAAATTGACAAAGGGGGAGATTGTTAGAGCACTTCTCGGTCGAACTCGCATGCGTTGATATATCAAGCATGTTTGTCAATGTTAGTGATCAAAACTATAAGTCTTGATTTCTAGCCTATTTATAGATGTCTCGGACTAGGACATAGATTGTGTAGTTGAGCTTAGATTTCACGGCGTTCATAATTTGAAGACGAAGAACTACTAAGGGGAGTTTGTGGAACTTCATCGACAAAAGATATGTGGAAACTTAAACTCATCTATCACTTGGAAAGTCTATTTCTACTCTATCTCCTATATTGAGACATAATTCGTATTACGATATAGTTTTCTATATACACATTTGAGATTTCGAAAACAGTTTATCTCGCTTTAATATTTCTAAAATATATGTTGGCAAGCTTTCGCTTCGACCAAGAACATCTTATATCATGTGAAAATTGCCGAGTAACATCTTACATGGTTTGTGTGATACAATCATTTGGTGTTGTATTGGAATGTTTCGTTATGATTATTTCAATAACTTGAAAATTACTCGATCTTAATAATATGTGAAAACGATTTGTTGTCATCCTCTAAGAAAGTTTCAATGATTGAAATAAGAGTTTAGAACACTTAATCATTATTGGATATGTCATGTTGTGCACTCTTGCACGTATGTAATCCATGTCCAGGGAACCATAGCATGCGCACTTGTTTGCGTACTGTTGGTTTGAGAAATTCGGGAACCTAAGTATCGTACACGTTTGCATACTGGCGTCGAGGTTCATGCCCGAGAATTTTTGTTGGGATTGAAAGTTAGCGTACCGTTTATCTTTGCGAAACCTAATCTTAGTTAAGTTATTTCAAGTATGCGTAATCGTTTGCATACTTGAAGGTTAAAGTTCTAAAATCGGTTATGAACATGAACATAAACATTTATATAATAAGGAATGCAATCTTTGCAAACCGTGGCTATAATGTTCATGATTGATTCGAGTGAATCAAACCGATTTTGCTTCAATTATGTTCTTGTATAATTCTATGAGAATACAACAATTGAACAACTCTTTAACTAGTTTCATTTGAGTCATTTGAACTAGTTATGGTTAAGATGAATAAGGTTGATATGAGAGTAATCATATGGCTAACCTCGGTTAACTATTTGTGAACCAACATGGTGTAAACGTTTGGAGTGCGGTTACATAAACCCAAATGAGGGTACATTTCATTTGTGTGTAACAAGCTAATTAAGTTCGATCTAACGTTGAAAGATATTAGCTTGGTTGAATCAATTTTTCATCTAATTGGTGAATATTTAATGTTTTGTTACCAAGGTAACTTAGATTGCAAACCCTGATTTGAAAACTATATAAAGGAGAACTCTAGCAACTGGGAAATCTAATCCCCACACCTCATGTGTGTTACTAGTTGCATAAACTAGAGTCGATTCTCCTTTAACCTTAGGTTTCTTCGAGACCCTGTAGGTTAACGACTTGAAAGACTTCATTGGGATAATGAAGCCAGACCCATCTATTCTCTTTGTAGTTGCGTGTTCCAATCTTGCCCGATTCTATCGTATTGAGTACAATTGAAATAATTGACTCGAGATTAATCTCTCCAATAGGAAAGATAAAAGTAATCATAAACATCT